>JAVJIF010008738.1:0-125666 GCA_038442645.1 Agave tequilana
TTGATTAGTATCTAATTTTGCATAATTTATACCACATCTTCACATTTATTTAATAATAAATTCTGCTAATAATACCTTACTTACTTGATCCTAGGTCAATGGTGGGCAAATGAAGAAGAAGACCAAATCACCATTTAATTGGTGATTAAAGGGCTATTAAAATAGCCATTGACCTAAAGAGGAGGTTCTGTACGAATCAGGGGCGAAAAAGACAAAACCGGGTACCAGAGCCGACAGAAGGACAGCAGGGCAACGCGCAGCAGGCGGCGCCGCGCGCGCCGCCCTGGTACTGCCGCAAAAACGCGGCATTTGCCGCGTTTTTGCGGCAATACTGCGGCGCCGCGCGCGCCGCTTCGGGCCAGGGTTTGTCCCCTGGCCCCCCTCTTCCCTGGTGGCTATAAATACCCCCTTGGGGTCTTCAGTGCAAGCAGATCTGAGTTTTAGGCAAAAATTTGTAATCTTGTTGTTAGTTTGTTGTAGTTGTTCTTCTTCTTCTAGTTTTAGGTCTTAGCCATTAAAGAAAAGAGAGAGAGAGTGTAAAGAGTTGTATTTGAAGGGTGACAAGATAATACAAGTACTACTTCTCTTCCTTCTTTCATTTACTTGTCTTGCATTTACTTCTTTATTGTAGTGTAACTTCCTCTCTTTAACTTTTCTTTTCATTTGTTTTCTTGTAGTATAACTCTTTTTATTCTTAACTTCTCCTCTTTGTAGTGTAACTCACCTTTTCTCTACTTCTTTCTTTTCTTACCATGTCTAACTAACTTTTCCATAGCATGGCTAACTAACTACTAACCCACTAATTTCTAACATTTGTTTGATAACCCGTATGAATCAATAGTGCCAAACAAGCCTTATGCAAATGAGAGCTATGGCATCTTAAGATGAGGGTTCTAACTCTAATTTATCTACAAGTATCTACTTTCTTATACTTCATACTTACCGAGTTTTGATGATCTATGAGTTGTGTATTTTACTTGTTAGACTCTTTTCCTTTTAACTTTGCCGATACCAATAGTGCACTCGAGTCTTCCCTTATTCTCGCCTTCTATCGGATCTTGATATGGGAATGTCCGAGTTTTTGCCGTGTAAGGCTAAGTTATAGGATGAACTCTCACTCGATTTCCACGTGATTAGTTCCAATGCACAAGTGTCGTGTTTGCCTATGATCCATCGTGAGGCTATCTCCAAAAAGTTAGAAATTAGTGGGAGCACTTAGTAGAAAGTTAGCCATGCATCTTTACAACTAAGAAAAAAAAATCACTTTTACAATCCACCAAAACATTTTCCAACAATTTCTAAAAATACTGTTTTCACTTTTCAAATTCTTTATTTGAAAACAAGAACTTTCTTTCTTCTTGAACTTTGAAAGCCGCATCAAGCTTCTATCGCTCTCCCTCCTTGTGGATACGACCCGTACAGCCACTTAGCTACTACGGAAGAATCGCAAAAGCAGTAACATCAACCCACACTTCATTCTCTCATTTAATACTTGCTTTTTACGCGATCAAATTTTGGCGCCGTTGCCGGGAGGGAACGGCTTTATTGTTCACTACTAAAGATTGTTCTTTGTTTTGTGTGTAGGAGAAGAACCAAGGAGCTCACCATCACGGGAAGCAAAAAAAAAATTGTGGCCAAGGACATTGCGCGAGGATTTATTTGCCCTCGGAAAAATTCGTGTAAAAGCGAGTTTTTCCGATTGAAGTACTAACAAACTCGTTTGCAGGGTTGCCGAGCGCCGCTAAAAAAAAAGTGCTTTCGAAATTTTTAGTTTCCTTGGATGCTTCACCATATGCATGTCTAATAAGTTCAACAGAAATTCACTTGTTGCTTAATTAAAAATTGGATTAGACTTTGCATTTAGGGCACGAGTCTATTTCAATTCATTTCAATTTCTGTTGAAGAGTGCTGGAGACAAGGTACGTGTGCATTCATATAGAATAGGACCAACATTCTGAAGTGATTTACCGCTTTGAGTGTTACCTTGTTGTGAATAAACTGTACACTTGCACAATTGATTTTAAGGGCAAAACCCAAATAAACAAGATAAGGTGGGGATTTCATCACCCTTCCTTAGCCCAAAAACCATCTCCAAGTGCACTCACATTTTCCCAAGCCTTAATTAAAAATCAATAGACGTTGGCCCTAGGGACATCTCGGACTCACTAAGAGATTAACCGAGGTTGGAAATTGTAAGAACTTTACTCCTGCAAAATCGGTGTCTAAGGAAAGTGGATTTAGAGGTAAAGCCTCGAAAGCTCCGTGGTTTGGCATAATTAGGCCCGTGGCTCCGCCCGTACCTCCCCCCGAGCTTTGCCCTTTCCTGGCCGATTAGCTTGTAGTCGAGTTCCTGCAACAACCTTCCCCGGAGAATCGACCAGTTAGGAGTCGTCTAGGTCCAGGTACCTTAGACTAAGGCTTGTGTTGTTTTTAATTTCTTTTGTTTGTTTTTTCATTCTTTTCGATTGTTTGTTGTTTTCACGTTGGTTGTGGTGTGCTGAATGCAAGAGTGGGTGAGAGATCCTTCAACTTCCAGATTGACAAGAAACACTTCTCTACCTTTGCATCCAGAACCAGTGATGGCATCACTTCAGGATAGATTTTACCCGATAAGAACTTCACTTCCATCTTGCATAAAACTTCCTGAAGCAAACGGAAATAATTTCGAGTTAAAGCCCCAATTCATTAACACTCTTCCGAAATTCCATGGTTTAGAATCAGAGGACGCATACTTCTTTGTTAGGGAATTTGAAGAAGTATGCCTCATGATGAAGATACCCCAGCTAGGAGACGATGCCGTTAGGTTACGTTTCATCCCTTTTCCCTAAAGGATCTAGCTAAGAAATGGTTGTACAGTTTGGCAGCAGATTCAGTCACGACGTGGGATGATTTCGTCAAGGCTTTCTTGAAGAAATTTTACCCAATTCACAAAACTGCCCTCATTAGGAAGAACATCATGCAGTTTAAGCAAGACCCGAGCGAACCCTTTTGGAGATACTTTGAGCGATTCAAAGATCTCCTAGCTCAGTGCCCTCATCACGGCGTGGAGAAATGGCGTCAGTGCCAGATTCTCTACGATGGTCTAGACTATCAGACTAAGACCCTGTTAGAAATGATGTGTCAGGGAGGGTTCTTGCAGAAGGATGAGAATCAGGGTTGGGATTTATTTGAGGACTTAGCGGAGAAGACCCTGCAATGGGAGCCAGCCTCAGAGAAACCTAGGAATTCACAGTCTATAGCTTCAAGAGGAGGGCTCCTATCCCTAGAAACATCCATAGCTGCCGAGGCAAGATTGCGACCCTGATGAGAAGGATAGAGGCTCTGGAAACAAAAGAGCCTGTCAGTGTCAACCAGATCAACCCACCACCAATTCACAATCCGGGTTGTTCATATTGTCAGGCACCGAACCATGTCTTTGAAGAGTGCCCTGTTTTCCATGCCCAACAAATGCCACCGGAACACATGAACGCGGCTTACTCACGGCCGCTTCACAACCCCTACTCGCAGACCTACAATCCTGGCTGGAGAAATCACCCAAATTTCTCCTGGGCCCCAAACAATCCTCCCAGGCCTAATTTTTCCAACAACTTTCACCATCCTGCTCCTCCACCACCTTTTCCCAGTCAAGCCCCATCTTCCTCCTCCCAAGGCTCTCCAATGGAAAAGAAGATCAGTAAATTGGAGGAGAGCATTGAGGCTTTCATTAAGTCCCAGTCTGCTTTCATGCAGAACCAGGGACAAACTCTGAACAGTCATTCACAGGCCATCTCAAGGTTGGAATTACAGATGAGCCAGTTAGCTAGCTCCCTAAGTGAGAGACCTAAGGGTACTTTGCCTAGTCAGCCATTAGCTAACCCAAAAACCTCCAACCAAGCATATGAAGTTCAGGACCCATCAATTAACCACTGTAATGCTGTTCACACACTGAGATCTGGAAAGAAGGTAGACAACCAGGTCTACCAGCAGAAAAGTCCAGTCCATCCTGATCCCACTCAAGCCTCCACCTCTGCTAGTTCCTCCCAATCCGCTCCACAAACATCTGATGAGGACAAAGCTGCTGAACAAGTTCATAAGCCTGTAGCACCCTTTCCCAATAGGCTTAGGAACAACAATAAAAACATGCACATGGAGAAAATGCTAGAGATGTTCCACCAGGTCAAATTGAATGTGCCACTTCTTGACGCTATCCAACAAGTCCCGGCTTATGCCAAATTCCTGAAGGATATGTGTACTAAGAAGAGAAAGACCAATGTGCCCAAGAAAGTGTTCTTGGCCACTAACATAAGTGAAATTCTGTCTGGTCCCATTCCGGTGAAATACAAGGATCCCGGATGTCCCACCATTTCCTGCACCATAGGACAGACCGAAATCAGTAGAGCGCTTCTTGACCTGGGAGCAAGTATCAACTTGCTACCTCTCTCGGTATACCAGCAACTTGGGTTGGGTGAGCTAAGCCCAACTCGAGTCACCATTCAGCTAGCCGACCGTTCTGTGAAGATCCCGAAAGGGGAAATCACAGACGTCCTCATCCGGGTCGGGATTTCATTTACCCCGTTGACTTCATTGTGCTCGAGACCCAACCTGTGTCCAATCTTAGGTCTCAGACTCCCGTCATCTTAGGACGCCCATTCCTTGCTACAGCCAACGCCATAATCAACTGTAGGAATGGGTCCATGCGATTAACTTTTGGAGACATGACGAAGGAAGTCAATGTCTTCAATCTTGGAAGACAACCTAGGGATGTGAATGATCAGACGTTTGAGGTCAATTCTATTGAAAACCTGACGAGTGAGCATGAGGAATGCATGGAGATAGAAGCTGAGGCAGAGTTTGATCTGGAGGCTGAGGATTTTAATCTAGACCAGATCGTTGATTCAGCAGTGGATTGGGCATCAAGCCCCAGTGTACCCCATCTTAGGATCGAAAGCCCAGAGATTCCCTCCAATAAAGCAACACCTTCCCTAGAGCTGAAAGCCCTGCCCGAACATCTCAAGTACGCCTACCTGGGCGGAAAGGACACCTTGCCAGTCATCATAGCATCCCACCTGACTGAGCAACAAGAGGACAGCTTGATGTCTATTCTGGAGAGACATAGGGAAGCCATTGGATGGACAATGAAGGACATCAAGGGAATAAGTCCAGCCACAGTGCAACACAGGATTCATTTAATCGATGAAGCAATCCCTAGGAGGGACCCACAACGTAGGCTTAACCCTCTCATGCAAGAGGCAGTGAAGGCTGAAATTCTGAAACTATTAGATAATGGGATCATTTATCCCATTTCTGATAGCCAATGGGTTAGCCCTGTTCATGCGGTCCCAAAGAAGGCTGGCTTTACGGTAGTAGAAAATGAGGAAAAAGAGTTGGTACAAACAAGACTGCCTACCAAGGTTCGTGTTTGTATCGACTATAGGAAGTTGAATGCTGCTACCCGTAAAGACCACTTCCCGCTACCCTTCATCGACCAAATGCTAGAGCGTTTGGCTGGACATGAGTACTACTGCTTTCTGGATGGGTACTCGGGATACAATCAAATCCCCATTGCTGCAGAAGACCAGGAAAAGACGACGTTCACCTGCCCGTTCGGAACCTTTGCTTATAGGCGCATGCCTTTTGGATTGTGCAATGCTCCTGCAACGTTCCAACGGTGCATGCTTAGTTTGTTCTCTGATATGGTGGAACGTTTTCTTGAGATTTTCATGGATGATTTCTCCATCTATGGAGATTCATTCGATCAATGTCTTCATCACTTAGAGTTAGTGCTACAGAGATGCATTGAGAAAAACCTAACTCTAAACTGGGAAAAATGTCACTTTATGGTGAGACAAGGGATTGTCTTGGGCCATGAGATTTCGAGGAGAGGCATAGAAGTAGATAAGGCTAAGGTTGAAGTAATTGCTAAGCTTCCACCCCCAAAAGCATCAAGGATATTAGATCCTTTTTAGGGCATGCTGGGTTCTATCGACGGTTCATTAAGGACTTTAGCAAAATTGCTAGGCCCTTAACTAACCTGCTCGCTAAGGACGTGCCCTTTGATTTCAACGAGGAATGTTTCAAGTCATGGGGGAAGCTTAAGCAAGAACTGATTTCTGCACCTATCATTTCTGCCCCTGATTGGGCCCAGCCATTTGAGATCATGTGTGATGCATCTGACTTCGCTATTGGCGCTGTTCTAGGACAGCGCATCAATAATAGGCAGCACGTGATCTACTATTCGAGTAGGACCTTAAATGATGCTCAACAGAACTATACAACGACAGAGAAGGAATTCTTGGCCGTTGTCTTTGCATTAGAAAAGTTCCGGCCCTACTTGTTAGGTTCGAAAACTGTGATTTTCACAGATCACTCGGCTCTTAGATACCTCATGTCCAAGAAGGAAGCAAAAGCCCGACTGATTCGGTGGATTCTTTTGCTTCAAGAATTTGACTTAGAAATCAGGGATAAAAGAGGTATAGAAAATGTGGTCGCTGATCATCTCTCGAGAATTCCGAATGCACCAACCATGAGTTCCGATCAATGAGGATTTCCCTGATGAGCACATCCTAGCCATTCTTAAGGAACCCTGGTATGCTGACATCGTTAATTACCTGGCCACAGGACAATTACCTGCTGACTGGACAAAGCAAGACCAATACCGCTTCTTTGCCCAAGTACGGTACTTCTTCTGGGAAGAGCCGTATCTTTTAAGTATTGTCCCGACAAAATAATTAGACGATGTATACCCGAGGAGGAACAGAGGAGCGTGCTTAGTTTTTGCCATGACCTTGCATGCGGAGGACACTTCGGTCCCCGCAAGACTGCAGAGAAGGTTCTACAAAGTGGGTTCTACTGGCCCACTCTGTTCAAGGATTCATATCATTTTTGCAAGTCATGTGCAAACTGTCAGAAGATAGGGAAACTTTCTAGAAGAGACATGATGCCCCTAAACCCAATCCTTGAAGTAGAAATTTTTGATGTTTGGGGCATCGATTTCATGGGACCATTCCCCAACTCCTTCGGCAACAATTCATTTTGGTTGCTGTCGATTATGTCTCTAAGTGGGTAGAAGCTGTACCAACCAAGACGAATGACAACAAAGTGGTTGTCAAATTCCTCAAAGAGAACATCTTCTCCCGGTTTGGTACCCCGAGAGCAATAATTAGTGATAATGGATCACATTTCTGCAACAGAGTTTTTGAAGCTCTGATGCGAAAATATTCCATCAATCACAAGTTATCCACCCCGTATCATCCCCAGACAAATGGGCAGGTTGAAGTCACCAACCGACAGATCAAGCTCATTCTGGAAAAGACTGTCGGACAAAACCGAAAGGATTGGTCGGTTAAGCTCAATGATGCATTGTGGGCTTACCGTACCGCATTTAAGACAGTTCTGGGGATGTCTCCTTACAGACTCGTGTTTGGAAAAGCCTGTCATCTGCCAGTAGAATTAGAACACCGGGCCCTCTGGGCAATTAAGCAACTCAACTTCGACCTGACCAAGGCCGGTGAACTTAGGAAACTGCAGATTTCTGAATTAGAGGAGATACGGAATGAAGCTTATGAAAATGCACGAATCACCAAGAGCAGAACCAAACTTTTTCATGACCAAATCATAACCCGGAAAACCTTTGCACCAGGAGATAGGGTTCTGCTATACAATTCTAGGCTTCATATTTTCGCGGGGAAACTGAAAACTCGTTGGACAGGACCATTCATTGTGCGCACTGTTTTCCCACACGGTGCTGTGCTTATTGCAGACCCTAAAAATAACACGGAGTTCAAAGTGAATGGGCAGAGACTGAAGCCCTTCTTGACCACTGAGCCGATGATTCCGGATGATAGTGTGCTGACTCTTTTTGCCCCATCATACACCTAACCACAACAATAAAAAAAAAAAAAATTGTTTACTTACCCCATGTACATTCTTTTTGACATTTCTCTCGCCTTTTCATACTTGGCCGGCCCGAGTCCACGGAGACGGTAACATCGTTCCTTCCCCTATTTATTGCATTTGCATTTCCATCTGCATTCATTGAGGACAATGCATTAGATAGGTGTGGGGGGTGCTAACAATTTTTCTTTTTCTTCTTTCTTTCTTACAAAAAAAAAAAAAAGATTGAAAAGAAATTTCATACTCTTTATAAAAATGCCAAAAGACTGTAGGAATTACGGGAACCTTAGTAATAAATCTTTATTTTTGCCTAAGTAAACAAGAAAGAATGGTTTGACTAAAAAGATAGGAGGGATAAGGAAAATAACTCATACCTTTTATTTAGCCTTAGTAGAATATGCATAATTCGCACACACATGCTTGGGATTTAGAGACGCAACTTTTGGAAAAAAAAAAGCTGGATAATTGTGCCTCAAGAAGCATGATTGTTCACGCCAAAAAAAAAAAAAAAAACAAAACAAAAAGAAAAGCTGGATAATTGTGCCTCAAGAAGCATAATTACTCACGCCAACAATTTTATAAATAAATCTTGATTTCGTGGCCTACTCCACTTGCATATTTGACCTGAAGGGTGTTTTTCCACCTGGTGCCCTAAGACCATCTGGTTTGGGAGTCATCGGTTTGATATGTGCTACATAAGTAAAGTAGAAAGCCTAATGGAACCAAGAATAATAAGTAAATATTAATAAAATTAAATAATATTCAAAATTGAGTTGAAAAATCCCAAGCACTTCACACTTACACATATGCATATCTATCTAAAGCAAAATAAAAGAATGAGTTAGAAGTACAAGATCCTTTCTAAATTTAAAGAAAAACCATAATTTCTTCTTTTATGAAGGCTAAAATATAAGAGGACTTATGAGGGTTAAACCTAATTCTTACATCATTCGGTCATTTTTACTTAGATAATTGAAAGTTCTTTTTCAGATGTATAAAAAAAAAAAAATCTAACAACTAACTTCTATACTTACTGGATTTTGTGGGTGCAATCCGCTGAAAACCCTCAGGAGACAATACTCCTCCTCTAGGGGGGACCTAGAGGTTTAAAGGCTTGTTGCACATGCTCAGTGCAATCGCGTCACCTGCGAAAGTGGTGTAATAATTTTCTTAGGTTTTTGTTTTGCTCGGGACGAGCAAAAAGATAAGTGTGGGGGTGTGATTAGTATCTAATTTTGCATAATTTATACCACATCTTCACATTTATTTAATAATAAATTCTGCTAATAATACCTTACTTACTTGATCCTAGGTCAATGGTGGGCAAATGAAGAAGAAGACCAAATCACCATTTAATTGGTGATTAAAGGGCTATTAAAATAGCCATTGACCTAAAGAGGAGGTTCTGTACGAATCAGGGGCGAAAAAGACAAAACCGGATACCAGAGCCGACAGAAGGACAGCAGGGCAACGCGCAGCAGGCGGCGCCGCGCGCGCCGCCCTGGTACTGCCGCAAAAACGCGGCATTTGCCGCGTTTTTGCGGCAATACTGCGGCGCCGCGCGCGCCGCTTCGGGCCAGGGTTTGTCCCCTGGCCCCCCTCTTCCCTGGTGGCTATAAATACCCCCTTAGGGTCTTCAGTGCAAGCAGATCTGAGTTTTAGGCAAAAATTTGTAATCTTGTTGTTAGTTTGTTGTAGTTGTTCTTCTTCTTCTAGTTTTAGGTCTTAGCCATTAAAGAGAAAGAGAGAGAGAGTGTAAAGAGTTGTATTTGAAGGGTGACAAGATAATACAAGTACTACTTCTCTTCCTTCTTTCATTTACTTGTCTTGCATTTACTTCTTTATTGTAGTGTAACTTCCTCTCTTTAACTTTTCTTTTCATTTGTTTTCTTGTAGTATAACTCTTTTTATTCTTAACTTCTCCTCTTTGTAATGTAACTCACCTTTTCTCTACTTCTTTTCTTTTCTTACCATGTCTAACTAACTTTTCCATAGCATGGCTAACTAACTACTAACCCACTAATTTCTAACATTTGTTTGATAACCCGTATGAATCAATAGTGCCAAACAAGCCTTATGCAAATGAGAGCTATGACATCTTAAGATGAGGGTTCTAACTCTAATTTATCTACAAGTATCTACTTTCTTATACTTCATACTTACCGAGTTTTGATGATCTATGAGTTGTGTATTTTACTTGTTAGACTCTTTTCCTTTTAACTTTGCCGATACCAATAGTGCACTCGAGTCTTCCCTTATTCTCGCCTTCTATCGGATCTTGATATGGGAATGTCCGAGTTTTTGCCGTGTAAGGCTAAGTTATAGGATGAACTCTCACTCGATTTCCACGTGATTAGTTCCAATGCACAAGTGTCGTGTTTGCCTATGATCCATCGTGAGGCTATCTCCAAAAAGTTAGAAATTAGTGGGAGCACTTAGTAGAAAGTTAGCCATGCATCTTTACAACTAAGAAAAAAAATCACTTTTACAATCCACCAAAACATTTTCCAACAATTTCTAAAAATACTTGTTTTCACTTTTCAAATTCTTTATTTGGAAACAAGAACTTTCTTTCTTCTTGAACTTTGAAAGCCGCATCAAGCTTCTATCGCTCTCCCTCCTTGTGGATACGACCCGTACAGCCACTTAGCTACTACGGAAGAATCGCAAAAGCAGTAACATCAATCCACACTTCATTCTCTCATTTAATACTTGCTTTTTACGCGATCACATCTCTTGGAAAGGACTACACCCAAGTTGAAAGAGTTCGTAAGATCCTTCGTGCACTCACACCAGAATGGGAGAAGAAGACAACCGCAATTGAAGAAGCCAATGATCTCTCAACTTTGTCGCTAGAAAACCTAATCGGTAATCTAATGGCATATGAAGTGCAATTGGAAGAAAGAAAGGAGGAACGACAACACCGCTCAAAGAAGAAAGAACTCGCTTTCCATGCATCCTCCGACACGGACGATTCCAATGACGATGAAGAGGAGATGGCAATGCTTTCAAAGAAATTCAGGCGATTCTTAAAGCAAGGTAAATTCCAGTGCTTTAATTGTGATAAACCAGGTCATATGAAGATGGATTGCCCTTTGCTCAAGAAGAAAGAAAAATACAAGAGCAAAAAGTTCAGAAAGAAGAAAAACTACGAAGCATCATCAGAATACAGTGATTCATCTTCTCGGATGAAGAAGAAACCACTGAACGTGTCAACCTATGTTACATGGCACTGGAAGATGGTGAGGTATCGTTTACTGAACTTTCTGATGCATTTCATGAATTGTTTATTGATCTGAAAAATGAAAAATTGAAAAATAAAGTTTTATCAAAAGAAAATGAAAAACTTTTAAAGGAAAATTCATGTTATGCTTTACAAGTATCTTCTATAAATTCTCAACAAGATGAGTTTGAAAAAGTCATATCATCTTTGAAAAATGAAAATGAGAAGTTTATAAAAGAGAACATTTTTCTGAAAAAGGAAACTGAATCTTTGAATAAAAGGATTTCTATTTTAGATAAAGATATTTCAGTTTTCAAAAAGAAATATGAAGATCTTTTGCAAAATGTGACTAAGTTCAATAAAGGAAAAGAAAAATTGAATGATTTATTATCTTTTCAGAAGTTGTCACATGATAATCATTATGGTATTTGATATAATGAAAAGTCTTCATATGTTAGTAATCCATATGTGAAAAGAAAGTCTAATCATGTTTCAAAAAGAAATAAGACAAAGTTTATATGGATTCCTAAGAATTTAAGTTTTCATGATAAAAATACATATATTGCTTCATACATTCATGATATATGTGATTCTTGCAACTATGTGTATACTAACAGGTGGAAACCAAATTCTAAATGGATTTGGACTCCTAAAGGTTAATATGTTCTTTTATGTTTGGTACCATCTAACGTTTATCTTGCAGGTACCATGTAAAAATTGATAAGAACATATATATATATATTTACTAATATATTTGTTGTAGGGGGAGAACAAAGTCTTTTCATATTTGTTATAACCCAATTTCTGCAGGGGGAGGAAAATATAACATATTTTCTGCAGGGGGAGCACTTGTGCACATAAAGCGTCATCATCAAAAAGGGGGAGAATGTTGGAACTTATTACGATGAAGACTTATGTGACGCATGTCATTTGGAGCTCTAACATATGACGAATCAAGAGTCCAACATGATCAAGATGCCCCAAGGAGAGTTGATATGTTGTGGTTTGTAATTATGAAATAGCATGTAAAAAGCCTTGACACATTCACTCATATCACAGTCCATTAGTCGACTTATAGTCCCTTTATAGTCGACTAATCAACTTGGTAGTCGACTAACCCAACTCCCTAGTCGACTAAGTCTTGTGTCAAAACAGACCCAACTCTCTGTTTCTGCATTAGTCGACTTAACAGTCAATACTAGTCGACTAATAGCAAAGTGTAATCAACTAACCCTTGTCCCCTAGTCGACTAATCCCTGGTCCAGTCGACTTATAAGTAGTTGCAGTCGACTTGAATCAGTTATACAGAAAACTGTCACTCCAACGTCTCTTGACCTAGTCGACTAATACCCAAACCTAGTCGACTAATAGAAGGAAAATTGCCTAGTATAGTCGACTAACTCCATAGGCAAGTCGACTATAGGCAGTTTCTGACTGTTGGACAGTTTTCGTTATCTGGTCTTTTGTGCAACGAATTCCAAAGTTTCTATCATTTGAATTGCTCCTATAACTACCCTAACTTACCCTAGTCTTCAGCTATATAAAGGGTAGTTAGTCCAAAGGCTAAATACCAAGAAAAATCTTCAGTTTCCAAAGCCAAAATTCTGTCAAAATCTGAAAACTGATTCCAACTTCTGTTCTTCACCAAAAGTCATTTCCATTGTGAAGTTCTCTGAAGTTTCTCCTATACTAGACCTTGTCCACGTTCATACACAATACCAAGGCTTATAGGAAAGTTGTAATACTTAAAGCAAGTATTGTACACGGGTGGCTTCTTGGTGTAGAGGCAGTTGTACAAGGTGAAGTGTATTCTCTTGGTGGAAGAGAAGGTGTTCTCTTGGATGTAGAGAAGGTGTACACATTTGACAAAGGGGATTTGTCAAGTGGTGTGCATGGTTGTGATTTTGGGTGTACAAAATCAAGGATAAAGGAAAATCTCAAGCGGGTGGCTTGGGGACTGGATGTAGGTCACAAGGACCGAACCAGGATAAATCTCTCTTGTTTGCGTTTGTCAATTTTCTGAGATTTACTTTCCTTTATTTGCAAGTTTATTTATTTACCTAACGTTAATCCTTCTTGTTTAGTTTTGTATTGACTTGTGTTTGTTTAGATCTATAGTTGCCAACAGAGATAGTTCCGCATTTTATCATCTCTCGGGACCACCAATTAAAAGCCTATTAAAGAAAGCCATTGACCTAGAGAGCTGATTCTGTCAAAACCAGGGGCTGCAAACTAGAAACCGGGCACAGGGCCTGACAGGGGACAGACGGGACCGCGTGCGGCTCGAAGCGCCGCGCGCGCGGCCCCAGTATGACCACGAAAACGCGGCCTGGGCCGCGTTTTCGCGACCGTACGGCCACGGCCGCGTTTTGGGCCAGGGCTTGTCCCCTAGCCCCCTATTCCCCTGGTGCCTATAAATACCCCCTTGGGGTTCCAGAGTTGGGGATATGCAGAGTTTTAGGAGTAGTTTTCATTCCATGTTATAGTTTAGGGTAGTTTAGCTTAGGTAGTTCCTCTTCCTCCATTGTCTTTTTCATTTTGTAGATCTTGTAATAGGGAGAGAGAGTGGTACATGCTTGGAATGCAAGAGTGCTTGTAATAGAAGGTGACAATCTATGAAAGGTGCTCTCTTTACCTCTCTATGTTTTCTTCTCTCTAATCTCTTTTACATGTTTAGCTAGTCTTTTCTCTCATGGCAACTAACTACTAACAACCAACTAGTCTAACTTCTTTATGATAATCCACATGAATCTAATAGCCTCGATTTGGCCTTGCTCTTGCAAGAGCCATTGATGGCTCATGATGATGGATCTAACACTCTAACTTCCTAACTACTAACAAGCTAACATTACTTTATTTCATTCTTGCTCTTATCGAGTTTTGATGATTTAAGTGTAGCTTGCACTTGTTTGTTGAGTTAGGTTGTGATGAGTTACATATGGGTCATGCTTTGAATCGCTCTTGAACCAAGGACTAGTGATGGCCAATGATACATGTGAGGCAACTACCACTAAGAGGTTAGCGTGTTGGTGGAGTCATTAGTAGTTAGTAGCCGTGAGTTTTCTTTTTTTTTTCACTTGTTTTATAAATACAACAAAAACCACAAACATATTCTTTTCTATGTTTCCCACTTCTTTGTGTTTCACCGTACTTTGAAGAACTTTTAATATACACGTGAATCAACCGGTAAAGCTTCTATCGCCTCCCGTCCTTGTGGATTCGACTCGTTTTAGCCTCTATGCTATAACGGAAGTATCGAGGAAGCCAAAGCACACACACTTTAAATCTTGATTTCAAAATATACACTTTTTGTGCGCGATTTTCCCTCGATCAAATTTTGGCGCCGTTGCCGGGGATGGGAACGGTTTGATTTTACATTTTTGTTAACTTTTCTTCTTTGTTTTTGGTGTGCAGGTTAAAGTTTTAGCATTGCAGATGTCCACACTTGCTCAAGTGTGGTTGGGTAAATTCTTGTACATTTTTATATTCTGCTGCTAATTTTTGTTTATATTACATGTGCACTGTAAATAATTGTAAGAACTAAAATACAAAAATTGGATGCTTTAAAACGGTTTAGACATTTGCATCTAGGCACGTGTAAATTTTTATTCCATATACTGTATTTTATTCTTATGTTGTTGTGATACTGATAGTAGTTGTACATATTGCATTGCATATACTTAGGACAAACACTTCAGTGATTTACTCGCTTTTTTGTGTTTATTCTTATCTATATTGCACACTTGCACGAATTAAACTTAAGGGCAAAACCCAAAACCACATAAGGTGGGGAAGTCATTACCCTCCCTTAGCCCAAAAATCACCTCCCCACCCACACAACCCAAGCCTAATAAAAATTGCTAGACGTTGGCCTCTAGGGACATCTCGGACTCATTTAGGAGATTGACCTAAGGGGAAGTCGTTAGAATTTGACTCTTGCTAAATCGATGTCTAAGGTTGGGGATTGAGAGGCGAAACCTCGAAGAACGGTGGTTTGGCATAATTAGGCCCGTTGCTCCGACACGGATACCTCCCACCGATCTTGCCCCTACCTGGCCGATTAACTCATGGTCAGCTTCCGACATAGACCCCCCTGGACAGTCTAACCAGTTAGGAGTCGTCTAGGTCTAAGTCAACCCTAGCATAGGCTTGTTTTCTTTTTCTTTCTTTGTTGTTTGTTTGTTTGTTTTTCTTTTTTGTAAATTGTGATATGAATTTTAATAACAACAATTCTTTCAATTATAATATGAATCCATACTTCACCCTGACCTCATTTAACTCGGATAACTCTGACCCGGCAATGTACAACATGAACCAACCATATATGCCGAGTTGGGTTATCCGACTCAATATGACCCATATCTCCAATCTTATAACCAAGATTTTTAAAATAATTTCAACTTTTCACAGAGTCAATGGGGATTCACCTCCCCCGAGTCAAATTCTCAACCATCTTGTCAACAATTTACACAATATTCATTCTCCAATTTTGATTCATATACTCCTTTTCCTGAACCACCAATTGAAGAAAAATCATCATTGGAAAGGATTTTGGAAGAAGCGATAGAGGCCCAAAAATAATTTGAAAACAATATGGCCTCATCATGTCCACAAAATTTCCAAATTCATGTAGTTCTTTCCCAGAACAACTCAAAGGAAAATCATTGTGGGAAAAAACCATGGAATTCGTGCAAGAGGCCGAGCGCATAATGCAAAATACGATTGACTTCCCATGTCCATCAAATGTTCAAGAATCTTGCCATTTTAGAAATCCAACTTCAATTTCATCATACCAACCTGAACTTGACCAACATCCAATTTCTGATACTTTGACAAGTTATCCATTTCCTGAAATTGAAGATGAATGTGAACCTGAGCTTCAAGTTAGCAATTCGAGTCCATTTCTTGAATCAATATCGACTCCTATAGTGTTACCTGAAATAAGTGACGTTCTTGAGCCAGTTTTGATTCCCATCATTCCTGAACTTGACTCGCTCATTTCACCCATTCACATTCCTTCTGTGGACAAAAATAAAGATTTAATTTCATTTCATCCATTTGAACTTGCCTAAAATCTTGAAAACCACCCTGACATTTTGGCAAGTTATCCTTTTCTCGAAATTGAACTTGAGCTTGAAGGTGATCCTGAACCTCAAATTGGTCATTCTATTTCACTTTTTGATTCAGTAATGACCCCGGTATCCTTACCAGATTTTTTCTCTATTCCGGAGTCAACATTGAATCCTGTACCAGTTCACTATGAAATGGAATCACCAATCTCTTATGATCACACTTCATTCATGGGGAAAGTGTGTAAACATCAATTCTTTGGTTTGGACCCTATTTTTGAACCAATTTCGACTCTCATTGTTGATTCTCGACTTGATCTGAGTCAACTTCCCGAGTCGATATCGGTTTTTATTCCTGATCCCTTTGAGTCCAAATCCATCATTTTCAAAAATCACACTTCATTGTTGGACAAGAACGTTGACAAAAATGACTCAGTAATTATTTTTGAAAATTGGAAACTAGATGGGAATAAATTTTTAAATAAGACCATTCAGTTCATCATTCTTTTATTGGGTCATGTTAGAGAGGTCATTGGTGGGTTCCTGCAAGATCCACGCTATTTTGATTGGGTCACAACGCTTGGCCCAATCAGACCACCACCGGAGCCACCCCCTTGAGGTAATCTTCCTTCCCTCTCCATTTGTTTCATGTATTTACACATTCACGATGCATTGAGGACCATGCATGAGATAAGTGTGCGGGAAGGGTTTATTAACATAGTTAGTTTTATATATTCTTTCTTTGGCACTTCTTTTTAATTAAACAAAAAATAAAAATCTTTTATATAAAATCTTTTCTTTTCTTGTTACAAAACTTTTTGAATTAAGAGAAATAGTTTTGATTTATTTTTAAGAAAATTAAGATTATCTTAGGAATTAGGAAGACCTAAAATTATGAAATTTTAAACCAAGTCAAAATAATAGATCTTGTCTAAATTATAGGATAAGAAAGTAAGATTGAAAAGATAATTTGATCTTGAATTTTTTGCCTTAGATTTATGCACTCCATACTTACAAAATTTTTGGGATCGAAACAATGACCGAAAATGTCATAAAAATATATTAAATATATATATATGATAAATAAAAATCACTTATTGAAGTTGGGTAATTATGCCTCAGGAAGCATGATTATTCACACCTAAAACGGTGGACGAAAATAAATAATCCCCTTTAGTTTTGTTGCCTTGTTTACTCGAGTCCTTAAGTCCGAGCGATGTTTTCTCATCTGGTGCCCTAAGACCATCTGGTTTGGGAGTCACCGGCTAAAGGCTCACTATCCGAGTAAATAAGAAAGCCTAAGAAAACTAAGGGAAGGAAAAATATATATATATAATATAATATAAGTAAATGGCATGAAAGTTAGAGTCGATATCCCAAAAACCTTCACTGTTCACAAAGTGCATATTTTTCTAAGAATTTTATGAAAGATCAAAAAGTCAATTCAATTTTAAATTCTTACATTTAATTTATTACAAGATTTTTTATATTTTGACTTAGTTTAAGAAAGAATAATTTCTGGTTAACCTATGACCTTGGATCACTTATATTTTCGCAAAAATACTTCAAACACTTTTCTCTATTTCAAAAAGCGTTTTCAAAATACTAACATTTGATTTCTTTCTTTATGGATTTTGTGGGTGTAATCCGCTGAAAACCCTCAGGAGACAAAACTCTTCCTCTAGGGGAAACTTAGAGGTTTAACGGCTTGTTGCACATGCTCAGTGCAATCGCGTCACCTGCGAAAGTGGTATAATAATTTCTTAGTTTTTTGTTTTGCTCGAGACTAGCAAAAAATAAGTGTGGGGTTGTGATTAGTCTCTAATTTTGCATAATTTGTATCACATCTTCACATTGATTTCATATTAAATTTTGCTAATAAAGCTTTGCTTGCTTGATTCTAGGTCCATGGTGTGCAATGAAGAAGAAGACCCTAAATCACCATTTAATTGGTGATTAAAAGCCTATTAAAGAAAGCCATTGACCTAGAGAGCTGATTCTGTCAAAACCAGGGGTTGCAAACTAGAAACCGGGCACAGGGCTGACAGGGGACAGACGGGACCGCGCGCGCGGCCCCAGTATGACTGCGAAAACGTGGCCTGGGCCGCGTTTCTGCGACCGTACGGCCGCGGCCGCGGTCGCGTTTTGGCCAGGGCTTGTCCTCTGGCCCCCTGTTCCCCTGGTGCCTATAAATACCCCCTTGGGGTTCCAGAGTTGGGGATATGCAGAGTTTTAGGAGTAGTTTTCATTCCATGTTGTAGTTTAGGGTAGTTTAGCTTCGATTAGTTCCTCTTCCTCCATTGTATTTTTCATTTTGTAGATCTTGTAATAGGGAGAGAGAGTGGTACATGCTTGGAATGCAAGAGTGCTTGTAATAGAAGGTGACAATCTATGAAAGGTGCTCTCTTTACCTCTCTATGTTTTCTTCTCTCTAATCTCTTTTACATGTTTAGCTAGTCTTTTCTCTCATGGCAACTAACTACTAACCACCAACTAGTCTAACTTCTTTATGATAATCCACATGAATCTAATAGCCTCGATTTGGCCTTGCTCTTGCAAGAGCCATTGATGGCTCATGATGATGGATCTAACACTCTAACTTCCTAACTACTAACAAGCTAACATTACTTTATTTCATTCTTGCTCTTATCGAGTTTTGATGATTTAAGTGTAGCTTGCACTTGTTTGTTGAGTTAGGTTGTGATGAGTTACATATGGGTCATGCTTTGAATCGCTCTTGAACCAAGGACTAGTGATGGCCAATGATACATGTGAGGCAACTACCACTAAGAGGTTAGCGTGTTGGTGGAGTCATTAGTAGTTAGTAGCCGTGAGTTTTCTTTTTTTTTCACTTGTTTTATAAATACAACAAAAACCACAAACATATTCTTTTCTATGTTTCCCACTTCTTTGTGTTTCACCGTACTTTGAAGAACTTTTAATATACACGTGAATCAACCGGTAAAGCTTCTATCGCCTCCCGTCCTTGTGGATTCGACTCGTTTTAGCCTCTATGCTATAACGGAAGTATCGAGGAAGCCAAAGCACACACACTTTAAAACTTGATTTCAAA
The DNA here is from genome assembly GCA_038442645.1 of Agave tequilana. Lineage (NCBI taxonomy): Eukaryota > Viridiplantae > Streptophyta > Magnoliopsida > Asparagales > Asparagaceae > Agave > Agave tequilana. The sequence continues at coordinate 19,238 of JAVJIF010008738.1, forward strand.
ACATACACTTTTTGTGCGCGGTTTTCCCTCGATCATAAGGCTAATCTAATGAACAATAATGCAGAATTAAAAACTTAATGCAACACACTTAGTGTAACCAACGAGTGTAGCCGAATTCCCGGTGAAGGGCTCTGGACTAACTCTTCTGAATTCCTCTAAATAAGAGTTGAGGTGCTATGTAAATCTCTCTGGTTAAACACAAGAATGGCACACAAACAACACAAGCAAATATATGATATGATGTAATGCACAATGTAAGAGAGAGTTAGAGAAAGTGGATCAAACGCAAACACCGAGATATGTTTCGAGGTTCGAGCACACAGCTCTACGTCCCCGCCTTCACACAGAAGGATTTTCACTAACTCGTCTACACAGGACTTCCCACATAGGGAACCTCCACTGAGGATTTGGGTAAATACAATCGGGAGTATACAACTCGTCTCTCAATCAATACAACCTCTACACTTAGAGGTAAGGCACAAAACAAATCACCTCTACACTTAGAGGGATAGGCACAAAGCCACATAAACAACAATCACCTCACACTTGAGGGATTCCAACACAATCTCTACCTCTCACTAGAGGGAGCCAAACACCACTTTCACAATCACCTCACACTTGAGGGATAACAACTCAATCACCTCTCACTAGAGTGATATCACAATCAATGGAAGGTTTACAACTAGGTGGTCTATCTCAACCACAAGCCAATTCTTTTCTCAGTAAACAATGATCCTATAGAAAGGATAGAATGATAAGCTTAAGTGTGAGAAATAAAGAGTTTGGAAATCAAAATCACAAAGAAAAACTCTTGGGAAAACTTCTAGAATGAATATAAAGTGAAGATCAAAAACAATCCCAAAGACTTTCTTTTTCTTTGAATTTTTCAACCCTTTTAAAACAAATAAAGGTCAAATCTTTAGGCTTAAAAACTCTTTTGAAAACTTGTATTAAAACACTTGTAAAGATGGAAATTTTGCTCTCTAAAATTCTTTTTGAAAACAACCAAGAAATGGGGTATTTATACCCACATTTCAAATTTGCCCATTGGCAGCTGAAAAGGGCCAGATTGCCCTTCCGGTCGACCAGCCAACGGTCAAAAATTTGACCGTTGAGCCCAGCGGTCGACCGCCCGGTCGACCGTCCCCAGATCCAGAGAGCAACGGCTCTCTGACCAGTCGACCGAAGCTGGATACAGAGAGCAGACTCTCTGTCCGGTCGACCGCCCGGTCGACCGGAGGCTTTTCCAGAGAGCAGAGCTCTTTGGCGGTCGACCGACCCGGTCGACCGGCCTCCCCAGCCTGGCTGCGTGCACGCTTTGTGCACGTCGGTCGACCGCCCACTGCTACGGTCGACCGGTCCGGTCGACCGGCAGTCAGCCAATCTGACATTTTGGGACTTAAAAACTTGGGTTTTTATTATCAATTAAATCTCATAAAAAACATAAATTTCACAAAAATCAGTTCATGTTATATCTTTGAAATACAAACATGTGTGACAAAAATTCAACACATATTTTAAACTTTTTGAACCATTTTTGTGACTTAGAAAATTTGCCTTAAACCAAAAACGGTATTTTCTAGAAACCAAACTTCTAAAGGAAAAAACAGTTTTTCTATAAACTTGTATAAATACAAAAACATGATATTGAAACAACTTTGAAGCATATAGTATATGGATAGAATCCAATATACATGAAAGGTATAATATCTATGTTTTTGACATTAAATCCAAAAATAGGTTTTGTCTAAATACAAAACACTAAACACATGAATAGTGTATCAAAATAAGTTTTTCTAAGTATATGAAGCATAGATGTATATAGATCAAATCTAATATACATTAAATCATGTAAACTTGTTTTGATTCTATCTATTCATGAAAACCAAGATCGGTTAAACCGAAAATCAAAACCAAAATATGAAACGTGTGTGTTGTGAACTTGAGCATATCACACTATCTAATTTTTACAATGGATCTAAACTAAATCTTAACTAAACAAACCGAAGCCTTCTTGTCTCCAAGCCGACTCGATCCAAACGCGATTCCCTGAGCTTAACTCCAACCGAGTGCTAGATGTGAACTTGACGCTCGAGCTCTTGAATCACCATGTGAAAGCTCTAAAACACCTTTGTTGAAGCTAATCACCTACTAATATCTTGATCAAATATCTGAAACTAAATATCACAAGATTATTAGTAAACTATAACTACATGAGTTAATCATCATCAAAACTAGAATGGAAGGCCTCTGGGCCAACACGGAGTGGTTCTACTCCCTGCCGCCACGCTCTCTCCACAATTTCTGGAAGGTCATTGAGGCCTTTCTCACACAATATGCCTCTTGCCAAGAAGCCAAGAGAAGTAGCCATTACATTTCTCCATCAAAATGAGGCCCGGAGATAGCCCCAAATCCTATATCAATTTCTTCAAGAGTCAGCTGACTAAAGTCTCCACTTGTGGTGAGGAAGTATCTGCACTCGCATTCATCAGCAGACTACAAATCGTTCACCCCCTATACATATACCTCATGAAGCACAATATCGCAAAGATGAACGAAATCCTTTCCCGAGCTCAGCATTACATCCAGCTCGAAGAGGCGATGAAAGCTTCCTCTAACCACACCGCGAAGCCAGGCGATGTTGGAGGAAAGTCGAAGTCTTCTCATGAAGCTCCCGATCACGCTCAAGATTGACATCGGGGGCAACTCACGTACAAGAAGCAAGCACTTTTGGTCCTTTCCTCCAGCTCACTCCGAAACGACAGATTAATGGAATGCTTCGCTCCGTTGAAACTCCTAATCAGAAAAAAAATCTCAACACCATCAAAGATCAACCATAGGTCAGACGCATGAGACCACTCCAGCACAATTCTTCGCTCCCCCAGTCGGAGGAATATTGCTCTAACCACGAAGGCAATGGACACCAGACCATCCACTTTTGGGCCCTCCAGAAGTACCTGGAGGAGCATGTAAAATAAGGCTTCCTCAAGGAATATATCCTCACTCCAATGGCCGTATCTAGACATCCGAACGTCCAACCCCAGCAGGAACAACATATGATCACCCAGTACAAGGCGATAGACTAACTTCCTGAGTCCCAAAACACGGAATGTACCTCCTTCCGATTTTAACTTCATGTACTACACTTATGAATAAACTATCTTTTTATTCTTCTACTCAAAACAATACATCCCTCCATTGCAGTAACTCTATCGCTTACGGTGCATCCTTCCACTCCGTAGATGGAGCTCCCCACTCGAAGGCAGCAACAAGACCACTCTACAACATAACATCTGTCCATTCGCCCCATAGATGGAGACTCTCCACTCAGAAACAGTAACAAGCTTGCTCAACAATATATCATACATCCATCCATACGACTCGCAGATGAGAAATCCCCACTCGTAGGAGGCAACAAATTTCTCCACTGGTAGGATTTCCCCCCTCGTAGAAGTGTCTGTACATTTCGATGATGTGATTTCCCCCACTCGAAAACATTAACACAGACATGCCCATGGGTTTTTCTCGATCATCCTACAGGAGTCGAAACCCTCCGCTATGGGATTTCCCCAACTCGGAGTCTCCCACTCTGCTGTAGGGATTTTTCTCTCTCAGAGCTTTCATTTGATGTTCTGCTGATGGGATTCCCCCACTTAAAACACAAATACTAGCTTACGAGCTCCCCTCGTCTAAACCTATAGGCAGACGAATATATCCATCCATCCATAATCCACAGTGGCGTTTTCCCTACTCGAGAGATAGCTCCTATGTGGAATGTCCCCCATACGGAGGATAACTCTGACGCTGGGTTTACTCCCACTTGGATGTACCGGATCATTTCCCTAGGTAGGGGTCCATATCCAGAAATGCATCCAATCTGTTGATAGGTTGTACCCCACACTTTAGGCCATTTTTATGTAGGTCTCAACAAGGATACGACGACACTTGTCTCAGTATATTCATGAGGGTTTTCTTGATTGGATTATCCCCTCGATGTACCGGCCTCGTGTGAGCGCACTCCGATAGCTTCCTTGAGGATAGAAGCGACAGGTACCGCGCCTTCAATTTTGTCTAACTATTGAATACTGCATTTTTACTTAACATTTTATTGCATGCTTGAATGTGCACATCATTACTACTACATCCAACTCTCTGTCTATGCCCCCCAGATGGAATTAACCCCACTCGGAGGCACAAACATGCCATCCTATAAATATTCCAATCACTCCACAGTGGGATTTCCTCACTCGAGGTCAGGGCTCCATTGCAGGAATTTCTTCCTCTCGAATCCCCGACATCGTAGCTCCGCGATGGGATATCCCCCTCTCGGAAGCAGAAGCGAACCCAACTCCACAGTCAGGGTTTTCCCCCAACTTCGAGGAATTACATGCAGGAACTGCAGATGGGGTTTCACCTACTTGGGGAACGCATCATCATTCCCATCATTCCACAGCACTGTCAAGACAAGATTCCCTAGAGTTGTTCAACATCTCGAGTCAATGCAAATCACCAAACAGACATCCAATTACGAACAAAATAATTACAAAAAATCAGGCAAGATCCAAACTATCCTTCCATTTCAAAATTTATCACCATTGTTACATGTTTTCTCATTATATCCATCAAAATACAAGCTTGGTACATCTAATAAGAGTAATACAAGATCTATCACATATTTTTGTTTACCCTTTGAAAGAAAAAATAGATACACTTTTTTCCACAACGTCAATGACAACATCCAAGAGATAGCTTCTAAACAAGCAATCCACCACTTTTGGAATGCAATGATACTGAGAATGTTGGCCCAAAGGCCCATCACTCTAGTTTTGATGATGATTAACTCATGTAGTTATAGTACTAAAGATCTCGTGTTTAATTAGTCTCAGATATGTGATCAAGATCTTAGTAGGTGTTTAGCTTCAATAAAGGATTTCAAGTCAAGTTTTGGAGCTAGCACGTGTTTGATTCAAGAGCTTATGCATCAAGACCATATCAAGTACTCAAGAGAAGTCTAGCTCTTTGGATCAAGGTTTGGACAAAGTCAAGAAAGAAAAGAAGATTTTCAAGGGAAGACCTTCAAGAGAAGACTTGTATTTAGGTTTGTTTTTAGTAAGATTTTGTTTTTAGATAAAATATAAAGGATAGATTAGTTGGTAGGTTGCTCAAGTAACATATACACTCACATATAAGATTTAGATGAGTTTTTATAAAAGAGTTTTCATTTTGAAAAAAATACCGTTTTGGATTTTAGAGTTTCATATATACATGTGTTTTAACCAAAACTATTTTAGAGCTTAATGTCAAAACATAGATATTTCATCATATATGTGTAGTGGATCATATCCATACACACTATGCTTTAAAAGTGTTTAGAACATCTTATTTTTGCATTTGGAGAAGTTTTGAAAAATCAATTTGGAAAAATACAGTTTTTGTTTCAAGGCAAAACTTCTTTATTACAAAAATAGTTCAAAATGTTTGTAACATGTTTTGATTTTTACTCAAACATATTTGTATATAAAAGTATATTACTGAACTTATTTTTGTAGATTTTTAGAGAAGTTATGGGATTTTATTGAAGGAAAAATAACAAGTTTTTAATCCTGAAAAAATACTGTTTTTGGCTTCTGTCGGTCGACCGAGCCAGAGGTCGGTCGATCAGGCGGTTGACCAACGTCCACAAAACGCGCACGGCCAGGGCCCTTCGACCGTACGGTGGACCGCCGAGTGTGTCTGCTCCCTGGAAATGGCCCGGTCGACCAGGTGGTCGACCGCTGGGCCATTGCCCTGAAGGCGGTCGACCGGCCGGTCGACCGACCTTCCCAACGGTCGAAAAATCGACCGTTGGCGGTCAACCGACAGCAGCGTCAGCTGCTGATTTGGACCCCAACGGCTAATTTTTGGATGCCTATAAATTGGGGTTCCCATGGACTGTTTTACACAAGATTTTAAGTGAGTTTTCAGCTTGTTTTTTATACATCTTTTAGTGTTTATCTCCACTTGTTTAAGAGTCAAAATTGTCATATCAAAAGGAGAGATTTTCAAGAGTGTTTTGTAAAAGAGTTTTCTTTGAGTTTTTCACCACCAAATCAATCCTTATTTTTCTCACACATACTTGAGCTATCCATTGCTATATCATTCCTATAGGAGAGTTGTTGTGAGATTGTTTTTAGGTGATCAAAGTGTTGTGATCACCAAAGTCTTCATTCTTGTTTTGAGGAGGCGGACTTGCGGGTTCGCGTTATTTCGGGTTCTAGTGAGAACTCGGTGTAGAGGTACGGTCTCGGCAAGCTTACGTGTTTGCGTGTGTTTGTTCTTGCTGGAACAAGAGAGGGACTAGATGAAAAATACACCTAGAGGGGGGGTGAATAGGTGTATGGCTAATCTAATGATCAATAACGCGGAATTAAAAACTTAATGCAACACACTTAGTGTAACCAACGAGTGTAGCCGAATTCCCGGTGAAGGGCTCTGGACTAACTCCTCTAAATTCCTCTAAATAAGAGTTAAGTGCTATGTAAAGCTCTCTTAGTTAAACACAAGTATGGCACACACAAACAAACACAAGCATGTATATGATATGACAATATGATGCAATGCACAAATGTAAGAGAGAGAGTTAGAGAAAGTGGATCAATCGCAAACACCAAGATATGTTTTGAGGTTCGAGCACACAGCTCTACGTCCCCGCCTTCACATAGAAGGATTTTCACTAACTCGTCCACACAGGACTTCCCACACAGGGAACCTCTACTGAGGATTTGGGGCAAATACAATCGGGAGTATACAACTCCTCTCTCCAACAAATACAACCTCTACACTTAGAGGTAAGGCACAAAACAAATCACCTCTATACTTAGAGGGATAGGCACTTAGCCAAACAATAAATCAATCACCTCACACTTGAGGGATTCCAGTACAATCTCCACCTTTCACTAGAGGGAGCCAAATATCACTTCCACTATCACCTCACACTTGAGGGATAACTCAATCATCTCTCACTAGAGGGATATCACAATCAATGGAAGGTATACAACTTGGTGATCACAAAGACCACAAACCAAATCTTTTCTTACTAAACAAAGATCTTATAGATAGGATAGAATGATAAGCTCAAGTGTGAGAAATAAAGAGTTTGAAAATCAAAATCACAAAGAAAAACTCTTGGGAAAACTTTTAGAGATATAAAAATGAAGATAAAAAACAATCCCAAAGACTTTCCTTTTCTTTGAATTTTTCAACCCTTTAAAACAAAATAAAGATGAAATCTTTAGGCTTAAAAGCTCTTCTGAAAACTAGTGTTAAAACACTTGAGAAGATGAAAATTTTGCTCTTCAAAATTCTTGTTGAAAAATCAACTCAAATGGGGTATTTATAACCCATTTTGAAATCTTCCCGTTGGCAGCTGAAAAGGGCCAGATTGCCCTTCCGGTCGACCGGCCAACGGTCAAATTTTTGACCGTTGCGCCGCCCGGTCGACCGGGACTGGATCCAGAGAGCAACGGCTCTCTGGCCGGTCGACTGAGTTGATACAGAGAGCAGAGCTCTCTGTCTGTCGACCGGGTCGGTCGACCGAGGCCATTTCCAGAGAGCAGAGGCTCTCTGGCGGTCGACCGTTCCGGTCGACCGGCCAATCAACCTGGCTGTGTGCACGTTCTGTGCACGTCGGTCGACCGACCCGGTCGACCGTCCACTGCTACGGTCGACCGGCCCGGTCGACCAGCAGTTAGTCAGTCCAGCTTAATCAGGTCTTAAAAACTTGAGTTTTTATTATCAATTAAATCCCATAAAAACACATAAATTCCATAAAAATCAGTTCATATTATATCTTTGAAATACAAACATGTTTAAGTAAAAATCAAATCATGTTACAAACATTTTGAACCATTTTTGTGACTTGGAAAATTTGCCTTAAACCAAAAATGGTATTTTTCAAAACTTGGATTTTTGAAATGGAAATCCGATTTTTCCAAAACACATATAAATACAAAAACATGATATTTAAACAACTTTGAAGCATATAGTATATGGATAGAATCCAATATACATGAAAGGTATTATATCTATGTTTTTGACATTAAATCCAAAAATAGGTTTTGTCTAAATGCAAAACTCCAAACACAAGAATAGTGTATCAAAATAAGTTTTTCTAAGTATGTGAAGCATATATGTATATAGATCAAATCTAATATACATTAAACCATGTAAACTTGTTTTGATTCTATTTATTCATGAAAACTAATATCGGTTAAACCGAAAACCAAAACCAAAACCAAAACATGAAACGTGTGTGTGTTGTGAACTTGAGCATTTCACACTATCTAATCTTCACAATGGATCTAAACAAAATCTTAACTAAACAAACTGAAGCCTTCTTGTAGAACGTCGTCTCCAAGTTGACTCGATCCAAACGCGATTCCTCGAGCTTGACTCCAACCGAGTGCTAGATGTGAACTTGACGCTCGAGCTCTTGAACCACCATGTGAAAGCTTCAAAACACCTTTGTTGAAGCTAATCACCTACTAATAAATTGATCAAATATCTAAAACTAAATATCACAAGATTATTAGTAAACTATAACTACATGAGTTAATCATCATCAAAACTAGAGTGGAAGGCCTCTGGGCCAACAATCTCCCCCTTTTTTATGATGACAAAACTCATAGAGTTATATATGCATGGATTAAAGTTAAGCTTCAAAGAAGCTCCCCCTTAACTCATACATAGTATAAACTATAAAGATATGCAATGAATGCTATAAAAGTAAACATGATTTTGATATCAAATTTTAAAATAAACATGTTCTTAAATACCATTGAAAATATAAACTTAAAATAAACATGTTCTTAAATAATTGCTCTTGATACCAATAAAAATTTCAATAAAAGCTCTTGATACCAACAAAATAAAACAACAAAATATGTTCTTGATACTAATATCCATGCTCTTGATACCAATATCAACAAAACATAAAACAAATATTTTTAATATAAAAACTTAAATAAACATGCATATATACTAAAATACTTCTCCCCCTTTTTGTCAATCATCAACAAAGGGGTTAAAGTAAACAATAAAACAATGTTCTCCCCCTTTTTGTCCGAAACAGAAATCAGCAAGTGGTAAAATCAAATCAAAATATTATGATACCAATTAAAAAAAAATATCAATTTAGTGCAAAGGTATACATAGAAACATCATGATACCAAAGGATGATACCATTTGAAAATAAACAAAACATTTTGAAGAAACCAAAAGAAAAATATTTTGAAGAAACCAACAAAAATATTGATATCAATTGAAAGATATAATCATAAAGGTAATCTTGATACCAATTGTAAAAAAAAATAGTACCAATTGAAAATATTTTACACTTTTGATACCAAATGAAAAACATATACCAATCTTTTTGGTTAAACACTAAACTCATTTTGCAATAGAGATACCAAAATAGAGAATAATATCAATTTAATATTTTTTATACCAATATTGAAAATGAAACATATACCAATTGAAAATAATTTTCATTAGAAGCGTATGATACCAAATTAAAAAATCAATATCATTTTTCAACATAAAGTGTGGGAGTAAGATACCAAATGTAAACAAAACCAATTGAAAGGTGAAATATGAATTTTCTCTCCCTTTATGAAATACAAAACAAAATGATGCATAAGCTTGTATAAGATACCAGTTGAAAAATAATCAATTGAAATATAATTGTCATTTAAGGAATCAAGCTTAGCCAAACAAAAATTTGTGCTCAAGGATATAGAGATATAGTAGGCACAAATAAAATACATATATATGTATGGAAAATTGAATACCAATTGAAATTGATACTATTTGAAGTTTAAGCATACATATATAAAAACATATATGAGTATACAAGATAAATGAATGTCAATTGTGAGACCAATTGAGAAGATACAATGATACCAATTGAAAACAAAATAAGATCAAGTGTATAACTCATACTTCCTACTACCCATTTCATGCACATGTTTTAAATAGATTTTCAATATGAGCATACAAGGCAGGGTCGCCCAACCAACCGCCCTTAGATGGGTAGGGTTTTCAAAAATAAGTTTAAAAATAATATAACACGTTTGAAAACTCTACCATATGAAGAATACCGCAACTAGTTTAATGATAAACTTGTAAACTAGTACGAAATCCTTCAAGTAAGGAATAAAACAAAATTATATTTCATGAAAAACATGTAAGTCACACGATCATCAACACTCAAAATCTATAAGGCACATTTCATACTCATGAAAACAAAATCATGAGAAAACATTAAGTAAAGTGAGTGTATAAGAGTTATATGAAATACATCATCATGAAAATAGGCAATCAAGCTTAATATGAAATTCCTTAAAACATGAAAAATATGATAATTTAATCTTCAAGGCATATGTATGTTTTGTACAAACTAAAGTATACATACATATCCAAACATGAACGAGTCCACAAAAGTATATGCATGAAGGCAAGTGGCTCAAGAATGTATATGTATAACTAATAGTTTAGGCAAAATAGACATATACATGAAGTTTAACATAAACATGAAAAACATGTTAAAAATATGGAATACAAGTCAAAATGTATGAATCATCAAAACTAAGCTATACTAGTACATCTATGAGTACAAATGAGCATTCAAGTACAAACATATAATAATCTATTTGTGGCTCACTAGTTGTACAAGTATATACTCAAGTTTTAATGAAAACTAACATCTAAACATGTAATCAAAACATGAAGCATAGAAATCAAAACAAAACTTATATGATCATTATGTAAATGCACATGCATAGATCTATGATATACACACTAGCTAAACAAATATGAGAACACAAAATTGTTGGCTCAGAGGCCTTCCACTCTAGTTTTGATGATGATTAACTCATGTAGTTATGTTTACTAATAATCTTGTGATGTTTAGTTTCAGATCCTTAACCAAGATATTAGTAGGTGTTTAGCTTCAACAAAGGTATTTTGGAAGCTTTTCACATGGTGATTCCAGAGCCCGAGCATCAAAGATCATATATAGCACTCGTTGGAGTCAAGCTCGGTGGATCACGATTTGGATCGAGTCGGCTTGAAGACGAAGTTCGTCAAGAAGACATCGGTACATAGTTTAGTTTTTGTTTTAGATCCATTTGTAAAGACTAGATAGTGTGATATGCTCAAGTTCACAACACACACACGTTTTATGTTTTGGATATTAGTTTTCGGTTTTTTTGGCTTAACCGATATTTGTTTTTCATGAATAGATAAGATTCAAAATAAGTTTACATGATTTAATGTATATTAGATATGTTCTATATACATGCATGCTTCATATCTTAGACAAACTTATTTTGATATGCCTATTCATGAGTTTTGGTGTTTTGGTATTTTAACAAAACATATTTTTGGAATTAAAGTCAAAAACATGGATATATATATGTTTCATGTATATTGGACTTATGTCCATATGCAACATGCTTCAAAGTGTTTAAATATCATGTTTTTTTTATTTGGATGAGTTTTGGAAAAATCGGATTTCCATTTGAAAAACAAAGTTTTGAAAAATACGGTTTTTGTTTTTCGGTAAAATTTGTAAGTCACAAAAATGGTTCAAAAAGTTTGAAATTTGTGTTGGAATTTTTCACACAAGTTTGTATTTCAATGTATTATGATAAAACTATTTTTGTGGAATTTTAGAAGTTTTATGGGATTTTTTAGAATATTTCAAACCCAAATTTCTGTCCCAAAATGCAGCCTGCCAGGCTCTGGCGGTCGACCAGAGTCGGTCGACCGGACCGGTCGACCGACGTGCACAAAACGTGCACGCTTGGCCAGCCACTTGGGCCGGTCGACCGAGCGGTCGACCGACTGCAAGTACCCCACTCTCGGGTGGGGGCGGTCGACCGTAAGGCGTGGGCGATCGACCGAGCGGTCGACCGGCCAGAGAGCATTTGCTCTCTGGATTGGGACGGTCGACCGGGCGGTCGACCGCTAGCCTCCAACGGTCAAAAATTTGACCGTTGGCGGTCGACCGGGCCGGTCGACCGCCAGCCCCCAAGGCTGACATTTCAGCCCAACGGCTAGTTTTTTATTGGGGCTTTATAAACCCCATTTGTTTGGGATTTTCACTAAGGTTTTTCAAGAGAAAATTTTCCTACTTCTTAAAGTGTTTACACAAGTTTTCAAAAGTGTTTTAGGGCCTCAAAAGATCTATCTTTATATTGTTTTAAAGGGTTGGAAAAATCAAAGAAAATTGGCTATTTGGGATATTGCTTTTGATCTTCATTTCAAACTTATTCTAGTTGTTTTCCCAAGCATTGTCTTTCAGTTTTTGATTTCCAACATCTTGATTTTCCACACTTAAGCTATATCTCCTATTCTATTCTATAGGATCTTTATTTGTGGGAAAATATTGTTTGTGGTTGTTGTTTTCCATTATATTTGCAAAGGGGAAAACTTACAATAAAAGGGGTTGAGGAGCTAAATTATAAGTATTCTTAAAAAGATTACAAGTAGATCTCCTCAGAGATTCTAGAGAAGTGTGCCGATAGGAGTCTGGTCAGCGCGCGACCACTTTGTCCCTTTGACGATGCGAGCGATGAGATTCCCTTCTCGCCTGGTTCCGGTAATCAGAGAACAGAAGGTTGGTAGAACCCTCTTGCTGCTTCTCAAAACAGCCTTCAATTAGGAATTCCTTCTCGCCTGGTTCCGGAGATTCCTTGAGAAGAAGGTATTTAGGGTATCAGCACCCTGATTAGAGAAGTAATTCTCTATAAAGTCTCTGAATTCAAGAACGCACGGTGCGTCGTGAAGAAGCCTCTGCTTGTGGAGTCCTCTCTCTTGCACCTGTCCGTCGTCTCCCCTCCTTGTGCCCCTGATGGGCTATTTATAGGGAGAACAAGGGTATAATCGTCCCTTGAAAATATAGAAACAGATTGAATCGAATCTGTTTGAATTCGAAAAGTAGCCTTGCTGCGAGGCTAAGATCAGCTTTTGCGAAGCTAGAATTGGCAGGTCGGTTGATCTTCTTGATCCTTTCCATATCGTTGGAGGATTTCCCCTGATCTTCTTACTCGTTTTAGGAGAGTCATGAGATTGTGGCAATCAACTGCCAAATTTGATCTCTGATTTGATCTTAATTGGATTTGATCTGATTGGATCCGATCTCATCCGGAGATTTGATTGGTCAAAGGTTGACCATGGCAGACCAACAGCGGAGCTACTGCGTTGAGCTCACAGCGGAGCTGGAGACAGCTTCTGGCGAAGTCCGAAAGAAACCCTTTGGCGGAGCTAGATAACATCTGTGGCGAAGCTACCGAACATCCTTCTGCGCGGTTGCGTGTGGCTTCAAGCGAAGTTAACTCTCTGCGGAGTTGTGCTCAGGCGAAGCTATAAGTTAGCTTCCTGGTGAGGCTTTGGATGGCTTCAAGGCGAAGTCGGGTGATACTAGCCTCTCAGGCGAGGCTATCCCTTTGGGCTCATGTAATGCTAAGTGCTAGCATCTTAGACCTGCTGAGGTCTGTTTAGAAACAATCCGGGTTCACTGTTTGCTTGCTGGATCAGTGGAGTCCAAGTTGCTTCCCTGTCCCTCGGAGATGGGTGAAAACTGGTCTTCAGCTCGTCTGTCACTTGTCTTTTGTAAATGTCAACAAGTTTAGACATTGTTCGGACCAATAAGAATCTTGTCTTTTTTATGTGTCAACAAGACCCCCTTCAAAGTTTTCGAAAGTCTGCAATAGTCCAGACTTCGAAATACTTTGAACTACCTTGATTGGTGGTGTGTGGAGTATGAACGTCGCCATGATGGTTGAGTTCAGCTACGCTTTGGATCCTGCTTTGGGATGTAGATTCGACGAGGAATCATGTAGACTCGCGTCTGGGTAGCTTCGTGGCTAGGTAGGTTCGCTCTAGAACATCTGTCGCTTTCCCGAGGCCAACTGTCGTGGGCTGGTTACGAGAATGATTACTTCTTCTCTCGCACTGATCGAGGGAGATATTCTCCCCTCGCGTGTTTCCAAGGGAGGATATTCCCTTTCTTCAAGGCGCCATGAGTGCCTTTATGAGGGAGACATTTCTTCATTTGCACAGTTCTGAGGGAAACCGTCCCTTTTCTCAAGGCGCAATAAATGCCTTGAATGCGCTCGTGCTTTCACGCTTGAGGCGGCAGCGCTCAGGCCATGGGGCCTATAAATAGGACACTTGAGGTCCTCTGAAAGAAGTGATCTGCTCTTCTCCTCTTCTCTTGGTTTGAGAGAGATACTCAGATCTCTGAACTAGTGGGAATGCCCACTCTGGTCATTATCCGGCCAAGGACAGGTAAGTCTTGATCATTCAACGACTTCACCGATTTTAGGGAATTCATCTCCCTTAATTCAGCTTTAACAGCTGCTTCAGGGATTAGTTTCCCTTACTCTTCATCTTGCAATTGACTGGTCTGCAGAGAAGGATTTTGACATAGCTTCCGCAACGAAGCTATCATTCTGACTTGATCACAGAAAGATCATTGTATGTTAAGTCCGCTACATAGGCAGAACTTGGGACCTGGTATCTTCAAGGTTAAGCCAGTCTTGCCATATAGGTGAGGCTAAGACTGTGTCCCATAGGATCAGTCTGGCTTAGCCATATAGGCGAGGCTAGGACTTGGCGTTTGCTGAGCTAGCCCATCACTGCTGTGCGAGCGAGGCTTATCCTCTGCTTTAATTGAAATCGGATTGCTTTGCCCCAAAGAATTCGGCTTTAGCGCTTTTGCAGTGTCTTCTGTGTTTAACTGCTAACTTGCTCCAATTTTGCATTACAGTGAGCTATGTTTGCCGATCTTGTGTCTTGATGAAAGAGACCGAAAAGTTGCCTTATGCTTCTCCGGTTGAAGCTTTACTTTTAAGCAGGAGGAACAACTTGCGGCAGCTGATGTGTGTCCTAGAGGCTGTTGGCAGCCTCTTATCCGAGATGATTCGTTCTGAGGTGAGGCTGGTGGCCGCTTCGTTGGAGATGATCCGCTTCGGGAAAGCGGACGTCACACCTGTGAGATCACTGACATCACTGCCAATTCCCATTATAGGTGATCTATCGTGTTGGCGGCGATAAGTTCATTGCCAATTTTCATCAAAGGTGATCCAGCTTCCTGGTGGCAAAATCTGCCATTATGTGAAAAATTATGGCCCTGTCCTCGTGGCACAACTGGTTACGGCCTTGTGCAGGAGGAAGGCCTTTCGTGTCCAGTTGGTTTGGCTTGAAAGCAGATAAAACTACTTGTGTGCCTTTTGCGCAAATGATCTTGCTGAGCAACTGAATCTGTTGTATAAAATACAACTTTGATGTAGTATCAATGTACCTTTCCTCTTAAATCAATGAAAGTTCTTTTTCTGCTCATCTGATTTTTGCCTGCCTTCATTGAGAATTTGGCCATAGCGGGGCTAAACTTTTTGCAGAGTTAAGGACAGCGTCCTTTTTGAATGAGCTTCGCACGATGCTGGCATATCGGCGAACTGTGCCTTTAGTGAGCTAAGGCAATCTTTTTGGCGAAGTTCTTGATGAACTTGTGCGAAGTCCGCACTTTGACTCATTGGCGAGGTTAAGCCTTAGTGGCTGAGTCAGCGCTTCTCGGGAAGGCGCTTTAAGCAACGTTTCAAATTGAAACGGCGGCCCGTGCCCTTTTCGAGGCATCGTTTCAGGCGCTGATTGGCCTATAAAAGCCCGATCGGGCTGAGAAAGAACAGATCTTTTTTCCAGAGAACTTTTGATTCTTCTTCTTCCTCTTTCCTTTCCTCTTTATTCAGAAAGCTTTGAGAACTTTCGTAGCTCTTCAATCGCGCCCAAAAGACGAGCGGGGAAAGAAGTGGCAACTTCAGCAACGGAGGGTCCTTCTCCTCCTCCGGTCATCGAGCGACCAGTCGCCGGTAAGGGACTTTCCCATCTGATCAGAGACTGCGGTCTCTCTTTTAAAGCCGATATTTGGCTATCAGAATGATCGAACATGATATGTTTTTATTAGGGAATCCGTTTCCCTGAATTTCCCTTATTTTCTTGGACGGGGAACTAAGAACTGAACAGTTCTTGTCTAAGCTTCTGTACGAAGCTATTGCTTGGGCTGTCTTCGTCCTGTTGAGGAACAGGATACAGGTCTGTCCCTTCGATCATGGCCGTCAAGAATGGTTTTTGACCATAATGCCCTTTTGATGACGTCAGCCCTTAGGGCTATACCACTTTCTGCTTAAGCGAAGTTAATACTTGGGCATTTTTTGCAAGATGCAGACTTGTCCGCGAGATTAAGCTTTGTTGATGCTATCGCCTTGCTGGCTTTGCTCACTGGGCGAGACTATGCCTTGGTGAAATTTATGTCTTCATGTTCGCTTGGCTGGTGAACTAATCATAGTTCGTTTTGTTCTTGCAGTGCACTACATTCCCGGTCCCTTGAACAATCTGTTTGGGATGACCAGCGGAGTTGATGGCAATATCAGCTTGCAATTTCAAGGGCAAGCTTCTCTGTTTAGTGAGCAGAGCTCTCTTGTTCGAGATACGCTTATTCACGGTGGTGACCAGCACACCACGAGGAGTATTCTGACTACGGCTCCTTTTGAAGATGTTGACCGTCGGACTTATAGGAAGCCTGACTTCATGTTTAGGGATGCCGCTGTTGGCCCAAAGGCCTATCACCCTAGTTTTGATGATGATCAACTCATGAAGTTATATTTACTAATGATCTTGTGTTTGATTAGTGACAGATTCATTATCAAGATCTTAGTAGGTGCATAGCTCAACAAAGGACAAATTATCAAGATCTTAGTAGGTGTGGAGCTTCAACAAAGGATTTAAAGACAAGTTGGAAGCTAGCACCGGTTGATTCACGAGCCTATGCATTAAGAACACATCTAGAGATGAGCTCGGTGGATTGCATTTGGACCAAGTCAAGAAGATGAGAAGCCTTCAAGTGAAGACTTCAAGAAGATGAAGACTTGTGTCTAGGTATAAGATTTTGTTTTGTTTTAGTTAAAATGTAAAGGATAGATAGTTGGTGGATTGCTCAAGTCATATCACACACACACTCTTAATAGAACTCTTGATAGAATTGCTTTCATAAAAGATTTTTATGTTTGGAAAAGAATTTTTAGTTAGTAAAAGATTTTCTTTTGACAAAATATATATACCTTGGTTTTTGGTATTTCTATCATGTATATTCTTTTTCACCCATAACCATGTTTAGAGCTTAATGTCAAAAACATAGATATTACATTATGATTGTGTAGTGGATCATATCCATACACACTATGCTTTAAGATGAAATCAAATATCTTGTTTTTATATTTTGTGAAGTTATGAAAACCAAGTTTGAAAAATACATGTTTTGATTTTTGATAAAATTTGCAAGACGCTGAAATGATATGAATATGTTGATATATGTCTTGAAAATTTTTATCACAAGTTTGGTTTTCAATATAGAATGTTAAAACAAGTTTATGGAATTTTTATAAGTGTTAAAAGATTTTAAAATTAATTTTTAAGACAGTTTTCCAGACCTGATATTGGCTGACAGGCCAGTCCGGTCGACCGGGCGGTCGACCGAACCAAGGGCCGATCGACCCACGGTCGACCGGACGTGCACAGACTTGTGCATGTCTGTCAGCACAGTGGTCCGGTCGACCGGACGGTCGACCGCTGCAGAGAGTTCTGCTCTCTGGATTTCTGGGTCGACCGGGCGGTCGACCGGAGGCTGCAACGGTCAGATTTTTGACCGTTGCCGGTCGACCGGCCGGTCGACCGGCAGCTCTGACAGAGCCCAACGGTCAGATTTTTTTGGCCTCTATAAAAGGGGTTTTGTCATTGTTTGAAGCCAAGATTTTTGGGAGAATTAGAGCCAGTTTTTCTTAGTCTTTTTCAGAAGTTTTCTCCACAAAATAGTGAGCAAATATTTCCTATCTAAAGGGAAGATTTTATCAAGAGTGTAAAAGAGATTTCTTTGAGTTTTCCTCCACCTTTCACATCCTTGTTTTTTCTCACACCACACTTGAGCATCCATTGATTATCTATCCTATAGGAGAGTGTTGTAGTGAGAGTTTGTAATTGGTGATCAAAGTGTTGTAGATCACCAAAGTTTTCATCTTTGTACTTTGAGGAGACGGGCAAGTGTGCTCGTGGTGGTTTGAGTTCGGTTGTGAACTCTTTGGTTCGAGGTGCGGCCTCGGCAAGCTTGTGGGGCTTGCGGTGTGTACGGGACTAGAGAGTCCGAGGGCTTGTAGGTGTTGCGGCACCGAGGAGAGATCCATTGGGATCTTGCATAGTAGAAATCCTTCGTGTGTCGAAGGCGGGGATGTAGAGCAAGTGTGCTCGAACCTCGAAACAAACCCTTTGTGTTTGCGATTGCTTACTCTATCTCTCTCTCTCTCTTTGTCTCTTTTATATCTTGCATTCAATAATTGTCTTTATCATTTACATGCTTGATATATTCCCTTGTGCTCATAATTGCTATACTTGCTTGGATTGTTGTTAACACTAGTATTCAACCAAGAGAGCTAACGCGGCACCTCAACCCATTCAAGGGGAATCTAGAGGAGCTTGTCCAGAGCCCTGCAAAGGGAATTCGGCAACACTCTTGAGTTATACATAAGTGTTTAATTAAAAGAAGATTTAATTTGGTCATATTTGTTATAGCTTCCGCACTATTTGCATAATTTACCATTAAGTGACCATTAGATTAGCCATCACCTATTCACCCCCCCTCTAGGTGATATTTCAATTGGTATCAGAGCCAAGTGCTCTTGATATTAGGTCTAACAACCTAGAGTTAAAGATCCTCATTTTTAGGCTAATCACAATATTTTTGTACACACACACCTCACCATGGACTTCATGTCACCACCCACCTTTGACATCCTTAACATCAACATCTGGAAGGTTAAGATGTCATTGTACCTCAAGGCCTTAGGCATTCATGTATATCTTGCTACTTCTAATGATTCATATTTTAATAATAGCAAGTACTTTGAGGCTAATGTAAAAGCCCTTCATGCTATCAAGTCAACCCTAAATGATGATTATTTATCTAGGGTTTCTAATGTTGAATCGGCTTTTGTAGTATGGAACATCATCACCTCCCTCGGCGAAAAAGATCTATACTATGCGGGGAGTGACTCGGATGTTGGAAGCGACACCTCCAACAAGTGCTACATGGTCCAAGGGGATAACCCCCTTGAGGTAAACTCCGATTCCGATGATGAGGACATGTCATATGATGAGCTATCTACTTTTTGTCATCTATTGCTTGAAAAATATGACATGATTAAAAAGGAAAATAAAATTTTGAAAAAGAACATTGCTTGCATGCATATAGAACAAGATTCATTTAGAAGTAATATTGCATGCTTAGAATTAGAAAATAATAATTTGAAAAAGGATTTTGATTGCATGCTTAAAGAAAATGATTCTTTTAAATCTAAGATTGCATGCTTAGAAAAGGAAAATAAAGATTTGAAAAATGAGAATGTTTCCTTGATTGCTAAATTGAATGATTTATGTGAAGGGAACACTATTTTGAAAAATAAGATTGATTTGGTGGAAAAACAAAAGGAAGATGTTTTTCAAGAAAATATCACTTTGAAAAGAAAATTTGTTGAAAAAGAAAAAAGATTTTGTTTCACAAAAGAAAAAGAAAAATGATCATATATCTCATCATGCTTTACATGCCACCACAAATGAGATAAATGTTTTGAAAAATAAAATGGATAATTTGAGTTCAACTTTGAACTCTTGTGCATTTAATCATACTAAGTTGGAGTCAATGTTTTCAAAGAAACAAACTCCTCATGTTCATGCACATCACTCTCATCATCATGCTTATGTTGCACAACATGATCACACTCCTACACATAAGCATACTAAGGTGTACGTATGTACACATTGTGGTCGCAAAGGCCATTTAGCAAAATATTATTTTGATAAGAAACCTCATTTATATTTTGCTAAGTATAAAAGATTTTGGGATCCTTACAATAAAGCTAACCCCAAAGGACCCAAGAAAGTATGGGTACCAAAATCCCCACCCTTTGATTTTGATGTAGGTGAGGGCTCTCACAAAACGTGAGAGGATTGGTGCCTTGATAGCGGATGCAATGGACATGATGGACAAAATTTTGGATGCATTGCTATCAAGGAGATTTTGGTAGGAAAGACCACCATGCTATGGAGCTTTGGAGTTGGTAACAATTTCTAAACTCCTACTTTTTATGTACGTGCTTTTACTTATGTCATATTCATAAGCATGTTCATGATTTTATTTGATTTGTGCTTCATGTGGTATTTACATGCTTAGATGTAGAATGTATCAAACTTGCTTTTATACATATATAGATAGTGAACTACAATTGACTCATATATACTTGAACTTCATGCTCACTTGTATCCACTTTATGTATATGTATAATCTAGTTTTGATGATTCTCTTTTATACATGTTATTGCCTATTTTAATGATTTACTTCATGTATATGCATTATTAATTCAAATCTAATAAATATACATGTATACCCGTGAGTCTCTTGCGTTCATGCAAATACATTTGATAGACTCTTTTATATTTGGGATATGTATGTGTATTGTTAGATTTAGATAAATCATACATGTACCATGAAGATTAGTATTTTAATGTAAAATGATTTTTCATGATTTGTTGTTGATAAAATTTGTCTTATGATCTTTTTGAGCTAAATTGACTATTTTCATAATAATACCATTTACATAACTTTTGAACACTCACTTTTTAAGAAAATAGATAATATTGAGCTTTATGGAATATAAGTGCTTGAACTTTTATGTATTTAGTATTATTCATGGAAAACATTTGACTTTGTATTTTTGAAGGATCTTTAACTAGTTTGTCAAAAATCCATTTAAACTAGTTATCTATTCTTCAAATTGATTCACATGATCCTATTTTTAATCATATGGATAAATTCTTTTGTATTCTCAAAATTTATTTGATGCTTCATGATTTGAATATTAGTTTAAATGTTAGTATTTGTCAACACTTAGATTTATACTTGTACACATTATGGATCACAAATAAATCTATATATGATTGGGTTTGAATGCTTATTTGTGCCGATTAGGTGTGCTAGTATAGCCTAAGTTTTGATGATTATTACATTTTAAACTTGTATTCTCATTTTGGATTTATGCTATGATCATGTGCTTTCATTTCATGTATATGTTTGTCTTGCCAAAACATACATATATCTTGAAATATAAATTTTTGATTTTAATAAAAATTTTGTAATTTTTCAATAAAATTTTTGTGATGGATTTCATGATTTCAAAATTTAAAGGAATATTGAGTTTTATTGCTACTTTTCATGATACCATGTTCCACATAACACTAGCACACTCACTTCTTTTTGAAAAATTTATGGACTTCATGGATATTAGAGTGTTTTTAGTGCCATGTGATTTACTTGTGTTTCATGAAAAATATTTTTCTAGTGCAAATTCTTCATTTGGTAGAGTTTTTCAAACTAAGCTTATTTTCAAATCTATTTTTGAAAACTCCTACCATCTATGGGAGGATGGATGGGCGATTATGCCTTGTATGCTTCATTGAAAATCTTTTACCTTGTGCATATGAAGGGTGGTAGGTTATGAGATATACACTTGATTTTATTGTTATGTCAATTGGTATCATTGAATCGTTTCAATTGGTATCAATATGAACTTATTTTGTATATACTCATATTTTGTTTTCTTATATATATATATATATGTATGTATCAATTTCAATTGGTATACTCATTTCTCATACATATATATGATTTCCATGTGCTTAACTTACAATTGGCTCACATTTTTTAAAAGCACAAAGTTTATGATGAAAAATAAAATTTTTTTTTCTATTGATATCAAAATAAATAAAAAAATATGTTGATTTGATATCTCAAAAATGTGTTTTATTAAGAAAGTTCAAAATTTTGTCTTGATAAAGAAATATTCAAAATTTTTGATTTGTATTTCCTATATGCAAGGAGAGCTTAACATCTCTCTTACATATGGATTCATGTTGAGTATATTATAAATTGAGGAGCTTGACAACTCTTCTTTATATGATATACGTGTATAGGGGGAGCTTCACATCTCCTCTTATGCATTACATAATATGTGTTATGTGAGTTAGGGCTTGTCATCCCTTCTTCATGTAATGCATATGTGTAAGGAAGCTAACTTAGCGTCTTCCTCTTCATGGATGTATATCGCATATAAATCTTTATTGATTGACTTGTATTACCCCGTCTTGATTTCTTTGTTTTTGACAAAAAGGGGGAGAAGATTTGTTTGATGTATTTTACTTTGAACCCTTTGTTGATGATTGACAAAAAGGGGGAGAAGTATTTATAGATTTTATATGCATGTCTTCCTTGCTTAAGGGGGAGTAAGATTTGTGTTGATGCATATGTGTTTTGAGATTTGTTTTGAGATTTATAATGTATGGAGATAAGATTTATGATGTTATATTTACATACATGCCATACATTGCATACATGTTTATGAGCTTCATTGTCATATATTATTGTTTATTTGGTATGCATGAGTTAAGGGGGAGCTTCTTTGAAGCTTTACTTTAATCCATGCATATATAACTCCATGAGTTTTGTCATCATCAAAAAGGGGGAGATTGTTGGCCCAAAGGCCTATCACCCTAGTTTTGATGATGATCAACTCATGAAGTTATATTTACTAATGATCTTGTGTTTGATTAGTGACAGATTCATTATCAAGATCTTAGTAGGTGCATAGCTCAACAAAGGACAAATTATCAAGATCTTAGTAGGTGTGGAGCTTCAACAAAGGATTTAAAGACAAGTTGGAAGCTAGCACCGGTTGATTCACGAGCCTATGCATCAAGAACACATCTAGAGATGAGCTCGGTGGATTGCATTTGGACCAAGTCAAGAAGATGAGAAGCCTTCAAGTGAAGACTTCAAGAAGATGAAGACTTGTGTCTAGGTATAAGATTTTGTTTTGTTTTAGTTAAAATGCAAAGGATAGATAGTTGGTGGATTGCTCAAGTCATATCACACACACACTCTTAATAGAACTCTTGATAGAATTGCTTTCATAAAAGATTTTTATGTTTAGAAAAGAATTTTTAGTTAGTAAAAGATTTTCTTTTGACAAAATATATATACCTTGGTTTTTGGTATTTCTATCAGGTATATTCTTTTTCAACCATAACCATGTTTAGAGCTTAATGTCAAAAACATAGATATTACATTATGATTGTGTAGTGGATCATATCCATACACACTATGCTTTAAGATGAAATCAAATATCTTGTTTTTAAATTTTGTGAAGTTATGAAAACTAAGTTTGAAAAATACATGTTTTGATTTTTGATAAAATTTGCAAGACGCTGAAATGATATGAATATGTTGATATATGTCTTGAAAATTTTTATCACAAGTTTAGTTTTCAATATAGAATGTTAAAACAAGTTTATGGAATTTTTATAAGTGTTAAAAGATTTTAAAATTAATTTTTAAAACAGTTTTCCAGACCTGATATTGACTGACAGGCCAGTCCGGTCGACCGGGCGGTCGACCGACCAAGGGCCGGTCGACCCACGGTCGACCGGACGTGCACAGACTTGTGCATGTCTGTCAGCACAGTGGTCCGGTCGACCGGACGGTCGACCGCTGCAGAGAGTTCTGCTCTCTGGATTTCTGGGTCGACCGGGCGGTCGACCGGAGGCTGCAACGGTCGGATTTTTGACTGTTGCCGGTCGACCGACCGGTCGACCGGCAGCTCTGACAGAGCCCAACGGTCAGATTTTTCTGGCCTCTATAAAAGGGGGTTTTGTCATTGTTTGAAGCCAAGATTTTTGGGAGAATTAGAGCCAGTTTTTCTTAGTCTTTTTCAGAAGTTTTCTCCACAAAATAGTGAGCAAATATTTCCTATCTAAAGGGAAGATTTTATCAAGAGTGTAAAAGAGATTTCTTTGAGTTTTCCTCCACCTTTCACATCCTTGTTTTTTCTCACACCACACTTGAGCATCCATTGATTATCTATCCTATAGGAGAGTGTTGTAGTGAGAGTTTGTAATTGGTGATCAAAGTGTTGTAGATCACCAAAGTTTTCATCTTTGTACTTTGAGGAGACGGGCAAGTGTGCTCGTGGTGGTTTGAGTTCGGTTGTGAACTCTTTGGTTCGAGGTGCGGCCTCGGCAAGCTTGTGGGGCTTGCGGTGTGTACGGGACTAGAGAGTCCGAGGGCTTGTAGGTGTTGCGGCACCGAGGAGAGATCCATTGGGATCTTGCATAGTGGAAATCCTTCGTGTGTCGAAGGCGGGGATGTAGAGCAAGTGTGCTCGAACCTCGAAACAAACCCTTTGTGTTTGCGATTGCTTACTCTATCTCTCTCACTCTTTGTCTCTTTTATATCTTGCATTCAATAATTGTCTTTATCATTTACATGCTTGATATATTCCCTTGTGCTCATAATTGCTATACTTGGTTGGGATTGTTGTTAACACTAGTATTCAACCAAGAGAGCCAACGCGGCACCTCAACCCATTCAAGGGGAATCTAGAGGAGCTTGTCCAGAGCCCTGCAAAGGGAATTCGGCAACACTCTTGAGTTATACATAAGTGTTTAATTAAAAGAAGATTTAATTTGGTCATATTTGTTATAGCTTCCGCACTATTTGCATAATTTACCATTAAGTGACCATTAGATTAGCCATCACCTATTCACCCCCCCTCTAGGTGATATTTCAGCCGCGCCAGATCCTGATCACCAACTACAGGCCGGAGAAGGGCAATGGATCTTCCAGTTGGGTGATGAGAAGTTTTACCTTCCATCCAACAGACGACATTTTTCTTTGTCTTCCTTCCAGTGTGTGACGCAGGCTCGGAAGATGGCATGGGATGTGACCCAAAATACTGACTCCGTCCACATAGGGAGATTGACACTTCAGTCTCCTGGTTATGCAAGAGCGGGACCTCCTTGTTGCATAATGGGTTTACATCCTGGGAATGTGTCGCGAGAGATCCCAGTGGGAGAAAATCCAGCAGTGGCGCTGACCTTTGGCAACCAATTCTGCAAGGTCAATGGGAACTACCCGGCCACTGACTTCAGAACTCCAGGCTGGATTCACCCTCCGAAGACGTGGTGGGTGGATTTGACTACCTACATCCTAGCTCATTTCGAGGAGGATTTGGAGAGGCTGAACCTCTATGAGGCCGTCAGGGCGACCTGCCACGGCATTGAGATGAATGTGGCGTGCTTTTACGCCATCTTTGAATTATATTGCCCAGCTTCAGGGACTTTCTTTACCCCTGTCGACGAGTTGGGCATGGCCTTGCATGAGATGTGAGAAATCTCTGCTTTGCCTTTTGGGTCTCTCCCTTATGAAGAATACTTTCCGTGCGAGGCGGAGTTGGCTCTTCTGGAGAAGCAGGATCCTGCCTTATTCGAGACTTATCGAGAGTTAATGTGCCACTTGCACATTTGTTCCGGCATCCATGGTGGCAGCAAGGGCACTTCCTGTAGCTTGAAGAGCTGGGGGAATTACTTGTTCCCGGATATGAGGAATGCTCCTGAAGCAGCACATTGCGGAGTTGCTGATGGGGATATCTTTGAACGGATGCAGATGCACCTTCAAAGGGATCTTGTCATAACTGAAGACGATGGTCCCTATGAGAAGGGTGATGTCCTTCGGAGCTTCCATCATCAGGCTCGTCAGCCTATGTCTCGGGAGGCACTGCTGGCCGGTTTCTTAACCGTCTGGCTGAAGAAATGCGTAGTGCCATCTTCTTCGGGTGACATCGTTCATCCGAATGTTTTGCTGCCCGCCGTTCGTTTGGTCCATGGTCGCCGTCTGGGTCTTCTCCCGGCCATGGTGTGCTACATTCAAAGAGTCCTCCGTGCATTAACGGAGGCTTTTTGCAGGCCGCCGCCGACGAAGCGTGGAAAGGGAGCCATTTTGCCTTGTGACGGACCCAATCCTAGGATAGGTCTGCCCTACACCTATCTGATGGCGTGGTTCGCCTTACATTGTCCTTCGCTGATTGGAGCTGGAGAAGACCCTCCGCAAGGTGTTCGAATGGCGCTCCTCCGCCGATTCGAAGGGCGTTCGTGGCTGAAGAAATACGTGGCTGAGGCCCGTAAATTGGTGCGTCGATATGACGTTTACGGTCTCTTCCGCTGTTTTCCCCGTATTCGAGGTGCAGGATACGACGAGGAGTTCCGAGATGCGGGGGAAGGGCGGTCTTCTCTGAGCCGGGGAGTTTTTGAGTGGCTGGTCAGCATCCGGCCCTCACACTTATTGTATAGAAGCGGGGATACCTGCTATTTGGAACCTTATGTCCCAGCCGGTTTGCTCGGCAGTTTGGGTACTGTTGGCCCAAGGTTACAATCACCCGTGTTTAGTGTGTTTTGATGATTACAAAACATATTAGTTATTTGTACTAATAATGTTTGTTGTTTAAGTGTGTTTCAGGGTTCTAACCAAACTAGAAGGGTTCTTCCCTAAAGGAAAGTGTTGTTGACTGAAGTCAACTCAAATTGGGCTCAAGAATCAAGCTTTGAAGATCATATGGTGAAAAGCCATCTTGAAGCACTTGTAGTACTCAGAACCAATGTAAGAAATAGATTGTTAAAGTTTGAGTTTTGAAAATTGGCTCTAGGATACACACACACGTTTTTGTATTCAAGTTTTCATGGTCAAAACTTTTGTTTCATGCCTTAGTATATATATACATGACCCTAAGTTTTACAAATATAAATATCATGTTTAGATCATGTATGTATACTCTTTCTAGCATATTACTTAGTTTTCTTTACTTCAAAACATTTTTACAAAATTTCCCATGTTCAAAAATTCTGCTGTTTTTCCCTGTTTCAGGCTTGACCGGCCGACCGGCACGGTCGACCGGTGCCCGTGTCAGGACGTGCACATTTGTGCACGTCTGTCGGCCGACCGCTCGGGTCGACCGACTGAAAGCAGTTGCTCTCGGGTTTTCTGGGTCGACCGCCCGGTCGACCGCCCGAAGAAAACTGTGTTTTCTCTTAGAGGACGGTCGACCCGACCGGTCGACCCGAGCCCAACGGCTCTTTGCCAGCAGAGCTGGCGGCCGACCGGCCCGGTCGACCGCCAGGCCTGCAAAAGCCCAACGGCTCTTTCCTCTTTTGTGCAATTCTGAAATCTATTTTTTGGACTGTTTTTTGGCAGACTTTTTCAGGGTTTTACAGATCTTTTCCAGAGCAAATAAGGTTAAAATAAATTAGTTTTAACCCTTTTCTCTCCCTATAAATAGAGGAGATGGGTCTCTTGCAAAATACCAAGAAAAATCCTCAAGTTTTCATAGTTTTCAAAAAGAAAAGAAAAGTGTTTAAGCTCTCCATTTTCAACTCTTTCTTGAGCTTGTTTTTCAGTTGTGTTCTTTAGCAAAAATCATCTCTACAACTGAGTTTTCTCACTACACTTCTTAGAGCCAAAATTCCCTACTCAATCTATAAGGAAGTTGTAAAAGAGTGAGAGTTTGTAAGAAGTTTAGTGATCTTGTTGTGATCACTTTGGTTACTTGTGTTCATCTTGTTCTTGTGGAGACACCTCTTCGGTAGAGGTTATTGTAATTGGTGGAGCTCGGTGCTCGGGTCTTCGGTAGACCGTTGTAAGCGTCCTCGGTGGATAGTGGAAACCCTTCACGGAGGTGAAGGCGGGGAGTAGAGCGGTGGCTCGAACCTCGAAACAAACATCTTGTGTTTGCGATTGCTTTGTGTCCATTTTGTTTTAAATTTCTCTTGCACTCTATTGCTTTCAATTACTTGCTTGAGATCTAGTTTTCTTTCCTTGTGATATTGCCTCTAGTTTGTGTTACTTGTGATATATCTTGTGTGCATTTCATCATTGCTATTATTCACACTTTGTTCGATCAATTCTCATACAACAAGGTTGCATTGCGCACCTCTAACCCATTCAAGGGGAATCAGGAGGAAGGAGTTCAGAACCCTTCACGGGGTATTCGGCTCTTAGTCTTGTTTTGAGAGATCGTTGCATCATTCATCCATCATAATTTAAAAAGGATTGTTAGATTAGCAATTACACCTATTCACCCCCCCTCTAGGTGTTTTTCAATTGGTATCAGAGCTTGGACTCTAGGCTTTTGGCTTAACAACCCTAGAGAGATCCTAATATTGCTAATCATTCCATTTATTCTCACTTAGTAAAAATGGTCGATGGAATTAAAACCCCTCCTAAGTTTGATGGACTTAACTTTCCCATATGGAAGTTTAAGATGACCGTTTTCTTGCAATCTCTAGGAAGTCGAGTTGCAAAGGTGTTTTGATTGAGATTTTACCTGCACACAAAAATAAAGAATATTAGATTTAGAACAAGTTGTGCAAGGTTCTCAATTCTAATCCGCGGTAGCAGTGGCTATGCGGGTCGTGATCCTCTGGGAGGGACTAGCGATGGAAGCTTTGTCAATAAGTTATCTCTAAAGTTTTTATTATTTTAATGTTAAGTTAGAAAGAAAGAAGATGGAGAAGAAGAAGTGATATTTACAATGGAAGTGAAGAAAAGAAATTGAGAATATGGTAGTGTGAGATCTAAACTAAAGAAATAAAAAGAAAGAAACTATAACACGTACAAACCTCTTCTACCTTGCTTACCTTTGATCTGTTCGCGACGACTTACCTTGTCTTGGAAGGCGTGCAAGTATGGCGTATAGGATCGTCCACCTTCGCTACCTACACTATGAAAAGAAAAGACAATCTAAAGAAGGATTGTTCATCTCCATAGGCCATCAAGTGCTCTTCTTTGGCTAGGCAGTCTCGAAGCAATCAGATCTCACGGTTCACAAAACATTAGAGAGAAATAACAGAAGTAAACAAGAACAGAGAAAACACAAGATTAAACAAGAATAAAAGAAAACAAACCTCAAGTGAATTTCATTAACAATGAAAGAAAAGTAGGCTTACACCGCTGTCACCTCAGTACAAGCATGGACTCCTTCCTCCATAAAAGTTTCCTCCACGCTCAGTTACAAAATTTACAAAAGAAAAACGAAAATAAAATCTAACCTAAACTACAAGTTAGCCTAAGAACCCTAGAATCTGCTCTGTATTTTCTGTGTGCCCTTCTCTGTTGCTCTGCAGGGGTATTTATAGGAGCTGGAAGAAGTAGAGTCCCAGTACAACTCTGTCCTGCAACTTGTTATCATGTTGATCACCGAATATGTCTTATCTGCGGATTGAATTAGAAAGTTTGATCAACATACGAGTTGTAGGTATTCAAGTCTTCTTTCTGGAGCATCTTGAATCATCGGATTTGCATATCTTTATCAAAAGTTATGATCTGAATACTAAAACATGTACAGTCTGAATCCGAATTTATCTTTAAACTCTTCTCCTTTTATCTTTAGGATTGTCTTGCAATCAACTAGGGTTGAATAGAAGTCTATCCTTCCCTCTTCTTTGTATTTGCAACTATTGCCCTTGGGTAATTACAATTTTGACAATTGATAATTGCAACTTTTACATTGGGCTTTAAACATGGGCTTTTGGGTTTCTTTTGAGGCTTTATTCCTTTATTTTTATTTCTCAAGGCCTGCACACAATAA
The DNA here is from genome assembly GCA_038442645.1 of Agave tequilana. Classification (NCBI taxonomy): domain Eukaryota; kingdom Viridiplantae; phylum Streptophyta; class Magnoliopsida; order Asparagales; family Asparagaceae; genus Agave; species Agave tequilana. The sequence continues at coordinate 48,850 of JAVJIF010008738.1, forward strand.
ATCATAAAATATTAGTAAATGTGCAGAATTATAGATATAAATATGAAAATGTGATGGTAAATGTAATGATAAAAATGCACTTTTCACTACGAATCACACCCCAACACTTATCTTTTTGCTCGTCCTCGAGTAAAAATCAAAGAGAAAAAGAAAAAATTAATCTAACCTAACTCACTTTCGTAGGAATCACGGTTGCACTTAGAATGTGCAACAAGCCGTTAAACCCCTAGGTTACCCTAGAGGACGAGTGTTGTCTCGTGAGGGTTTTCAGCAGATTACACCCACAAAATCCATAAAAAGAAAATATTTGAAATACTTTTGAAAAGACTAAGTAGTCTATAAGTTTTAGGATTATCATTTTTATTCATTCTTAGACTTAGTCTTTATAAAGTAAATTGTTATCCATTTTAGTTAAAGGTTAAAATTGAACTTCTAATATAGTCTTTTTCGTTACCCTAAGTCATATGCATCCTTATGAATTTATACTAGGAATTCCTTAACTTGAACTCTCATGCCTCTATATATATATATATATATATATTTTTTTTTTCTTTTTTTTTTCTTCTTTTTTTTTTAATATGTATAACTCATCTAATTTTCTTTCGTGTAAGCATCAAGGCTTCTTGAGGCCTTCATACCTAACTAATTGACTATTAGATGTGTTAGTACATATATAAGTAATTTTTCCTTAATTTTCTTAGGCTTTCTAATCCACCCATGTAACGAACTTAAAGTCGATGACTCCCAAACCGGTTGGCTTTAGGGCACCAGGTGAGAAAACACCCCGCGGACTCAAATTCGAGTGAACTAGGCCCCAAAACTAAGGACTTTATTTTATTTATTCACCTTTAGGCGTGAATACTTATGCTTCTTGAGGCACATGTATCAGCTTAATTAGTGATTTTCTTTATATATATATATATATATGAGGCACAAAGGTCTTCATCTTAGAATCCTAGATATGCATTAGGTATGCATATTTCATTAAGGTAAAAATCAAGACTAATTAATTATTCAATTTCTCCTCCTATACCTAAAATTTAAACAATTTATTTATTTTGACCAAGTTTTTAGAAATCCTAATCATGATTTTCCTAATCCTTAAAACTAACTTAGATTTCTTTCAAAAGATAAGTCAAAATATTGTCCTCTTTATAAAATTTTTTTTTTATTAGTTAGCAAATTTGTTAGTTTCTACTATGTTAGTATGTTAGTAAGGCCCACCCCCACACTTATCTCATGCATTGTCCTCAATGTATGATGTATGCATGTATGCATGAAAAAGAAGAAGGGAAGGCAGAAGTTACCTCAAGGTGGTGGTTCCGGTGGTGGTCTAATTGGTCCACGAAATGCGGCCCAATCAAGATAATATAGTATTTCATGGAGGAACCCACCAAAAAATTTTCTTGTATAACCCACGAAAATGTATGTGTGATCATTTTTTAAAATTTCCACCCCATCAAATTTTCAAATTTCATAATTATTTTCAGAGTCAATTGTGTCAACCGCCTTGTCCCAAAATGGAGTATGAAAAGATGGAATTATTGACTTGGATGTGGGAAGTACGGGAACGAATACCGACTCAGGAAAGAAACTTAAATCAAGTAATGGTTCAGGAGTCGGGCTAGGTTCAGGAAGTGGGTCCAAATCAATAAGTTGAAGCTCAAGTCCACAATAATCTTCCCACAATGGAATGTGACTTAATATTGGTGATTCAAGTTCAGGAATGATAGGTGTGGGAATCAAGACTGACTCTAAAATATTACCTAAGTCGGGTAACAAAACAGGAGTCAATAATGATTCGGGAATTTGAACTTGATCACAGATTTGAGAATCTAGGTCACATATCTCATTGAGTTCAATCTCATAAAAATGAGAACTTGCCAATTTATCCATGGGACTTTCAAAATTGCACAATTGGTCAAGTTCAATATGATCATCAAAAATGGGTGATTCAAATTCATGATGAATTGGCACAGGATCCAATGTTGACTCAGGAAAAGTAAAATCAGGTGGAGACACCGGAGTCATTATTGAATCAGGAAGTAGAATTGAATCATCAGGTGGAAGATCATGATCATATTCATGCTCAAGTTCTATTTCAGGAAAGGAAGAACTTGCCAAACTATCAAAAGTTAGAGTTTCAACAAGTTCAAATGATGGCACTGAAGTAGAATCTTGTTGTCCAAAGCAACTTGGTTCGTCGGCTCTCAGCGATATTAGAATTGGCCGGACGGTGAGAACGCAAAGATTGAACCATCATATCTAGTTCATGCTCACGAGCTAATCTAGCCTGAGTCATGGCTTCAAGCCTCTTTTGTGATTGGACTTGGAAAAAGGAAGTGTAATCGTGATGAAGTTGTGAGTCGGTGGACTCACGCATCATCATGTCTAAGATTGATGGTGGTTGTTGCTTGGACTCGTGCATACTTATCATTTCCCCGATAGATGGTATTCTATTCTGAATGGGTGGATCAGAGTATGACTCTTGGGAATATTGTGGACAAGGTGGAGACGGAGGACAAGTCTGTTGAAAATTAGACTCGGGGGAAGCGAAACCCCATGAACTCTGTGAAGAGTTGAAAGTATGAAAATTATGGTCATAAGATGGGGGGTATGGGTTATAATCATTCGGATAAGACCATTCCGGCACACTAGATTGGTCAAAGTTATGATATGTCGGGTTGGTAATGTCCGAAAAAGAGTTAGGTGTGTAATATGGATTAAAGTTGGAAAAATTATTATTATATGCCATATCACACCAACACAACAAAGAAAAAGAAAACAAACAAATAAACAAACAAAAAAAATTCTAACCTAAGTTAGGGTAGACCTATGACCTAGACGACTCCTAACTGGTTAGACTGTCCACTGGAGGTATGGTGCAGACTTTGACCACAAGTTAATCAGCCAGGTCAGGGCAAGATTGGTGGGAGGTTTTCTGTCAAAGACGTTCCTTAATTAAATAACCACCAATCTTCGGGCTTTCGGCCCTCAATCCCCTTCTAGACACTGATTTGGCAAGAGTCAACTTCCAGCACCGTTCCCCCTTAGGATAATCTCCTAATTGAGTCCGAGAAGTCCCTAGGGCCAACGTCTAGTCAATTTTTAATTAGGGTTAGGGTTGTGAGTGCTTGGGATATGATTTTTGGGCTAAGGAAGGGTGATGAAATCCCTACCTTATCTTGTTAATGGGTTATGCCCTTAGAATAAATTTGTGCAAGTGTACAAAATATGTAAATAAGATTCACTCAAAGCATGAAAATCAACCAAGAGATGAGTCCTATTCTACATGCAATGCGAACGTACCTTGCTCCAGCACTCTTCAACAGTAAAAATAAAGGAATTGAAAAGACACGTGCCTAATATGCAAACGTCTAATCAATTTTTATTTTTAACAACAAGTATTTTACTGTTGATTAATTAGCAGTAAGCAGGGTTATCACAGAACAAAGTTTAACAGAGCAGTAGACAGATATTGCAATTTGCAGCAACCTGCAAAAAGATGGATCAGTAGGGAACTACTCAGGCCGCGGTTTCGCGGCAATTGCCGCGTTTTCGCGGCTCTGAAGTAGGCTCTTGTGCTCTGCCTTCGAGGGCAGAGGCACAGAGTTGCTATATGTCCACTTCTGCTGTCAGTTTCCATGTTCTCCAAACCTGCAAACAGAAAGAATAAAAGAATTAGTTAAAAAAAATTTATTTTTAGAGAAAAACTTACGGTCCCTCCCTGGCAACGGCGCCAATGTTTTGATTGAGATTTTACCTGCACATAAAAATAAAGAATATTAGATTTAGAATAAGTTGTGCAAGGTTCTCAATTCTAATCCGCGGTAGCAGTGGCTATGCGGGTCGTGATCCTCTGGGAGGGACTAGCGATGGAAGCTTTGTCAATAAGTTATCTCTAAAGTTTTTATTATTTTAATGTTAAGTTAGAAAGAAAGAAGATGGAGAAGAAGAAGTGATATTACAATGGAAGTGAAGAAAAGAAATTGAGAATATGGTAGTGTGAGATCTAAACTAAAGAAATAAAAAGAAAGAAACTATAACACGAACTAATCTCTTCTACCTTGCTTACCTTTGATCTGTTCGTGACGACTTACCTTGTCTTGGAAGGCGTGCAAGTATGGCGTATAGGATCGTCCACCTTCGCTACCTACACTATGAAAAGAAAAGACAATCTAAAGAAGGATTGTTTATCTCTATAGGCCATCAAGTGCTCTTCTTTGGCTAGGCAGTCTCGAAGCAATCAGATCTCACGGTTCACAAAACATTAGAGAGAAATAACAGAAGTAAACAAGAACAGAGAAAACACAAGATTAAACAAGAATAAAAGAAAACAAACCTCAAGTGAATTTCATTAACAATGAAAGAAAAGTAGGCTTACACCGCTGTCACCTCAGTACAAGCATGGACTCCTTCCTCCATGAAAGCTTCCTCCACTCTCAGTTACAAAATTTACAAAAGAAAAATGAAAATAAAATCTAACCTAAACTACAAGTTAGCCTAAGAAACCCTAGAATCTGCTCTGTATTTTCTGTGTGCCCTTCTCTGTTGCTCTACAGGGGTATTTATAGGAGCTGGAAGAAGTAGAGTCCCAGTACAACTCTGTCCTGCAACTTGTTATCATGTTGATCACCGAATATGTCTTATCTATGGATTGAATTAGAAAGTTTGATCAACATAAGCGTTGTAGGTATTCAAGTCTTCTTTCTGGAGCATCTTGAATCATCGGATTTGCATATGTTTATCAAAAGTTATGATCTGAATACTAAAACATGTACAGTCTGAATCCAAATTTATCTTTAAACTCTTCTCCTTTTATCTTTAGGATTGTCTTGCAAGCAACTAGGGTTGAATAGAAGTCTATCCTTCCCTCTTCTTTGTATTTGCAACTATTGCCCTTGGGTAATTGCAATTTTGACAATTGATAATTGCAACTTTTACATTGGGCTTTAAACATGGGCTTTTGGGCTTCTTTTGAGGCTTTATTCCTTTATTTTTATTTCTCAAGGCCTGCACACAATAAATCATAAAATATTAGTAAATGTGCAGAATTATAGATATAAATATGAAAATGTGATGGTAAATGTAATGATAAAAATGCACTTTTCACTACCAATCAAAAGGCCGTGACTAAACCTTTTAGTGCACCCCCCGGTGATGAATCTACTTGGTCCGAAATTGAGACTAAGGAATTTGATGCCAATACTAGGGCTCATTATGCACTCCTTCAAGCCCTTAATGATGATGATATAGCTAGAGTTATTCATTGCAAGTCCGCGTATGAAATTTGGACACATTTGCTAGTTACACATGAGGGGACCTCACAAGTGAAGAGGGCTAAGATAGACCTTCTTCGGTCCCAATATGAAAACTTTTGCATGCAAGAAAATGAAACCATAGATGATATGGTTACAAAATTTACTAAGATTACTAATGGACTTTCTTCTCTAGGTGATGGTATTGACAATGACCAAAGAGTATGAAAGATCATCCGGGCCCTTCCTCCTTCATGGGAAGTCAAAGCAACCACCTTGAAGGAACTCAATGACAAGGAGGAGATGGAGCTAATAGGTCTCATTGGGAACCTCAAAACCCATGAGATGGAGAGAAAAGCAAGGGAGGACATGGCTCCATCCAAGAAGAAGACTATAGCCTTCAAAAGTCAATCCACACACTCCGACGAAGACGATGAAGAAGAAGATGACGAAGAGCTCTCACTTCTTGTGAAGAACGTCCGGAGGATCTATAACAAGGCTAAATTCCAAGGAAGAAGGAGATGGCAAGGAGGCAAAGAAGAAAGAAAGATTATTTGTTTCAATTGCCAAAGACCGGGACACATTGTTGCGGAGTGCCCGGATAAAGTAAAGCCCTCCACCTCAAAGAAGCCCTACAAGAAGAAATCAATGAAGGCTACATGGGATTCCGAGAGCGAATCCGAGGAGGAAATCGACACCGCCAACATGTGCTTCATGGCCAATGAAAGCACAAGCAAGGTAACCCCTTCCACTTCTCTTAATGATGAACTTTCCATGGATGAATTAGGAGAAGCATTTGTAGAACTTTCACATAACTATGATTTTCTTAAGAAAAAGTATTTAAAAATAAAAAAGGAAAATGAATCTCTTAATCATCAAGTGTTTACTCTTTCTAAAGAAAAAGATGAATTACTTTCCACTCTTGCTTCCACCCAAAAAGATTTTGACAAGTATAAAATTTCTTGTAAAGGCAAGTCTCCACTAATTGATTCTAATGAGATTACCATGCTTAAAGAAAGAATAGACTCATTAGGAATTGTTTTGAAAAATTGTGAGTTTGATAAGAAGAAGATAGAGGCCATGTTTCCTAAGAAACAAGCCCCTAAGAAAAATGTTTACCATGCTCATGCTCATGTTCATACCACACAACCTTTACATCGTGGCAAACCCCCAAAACATGCTCACACTTCACACACACATCATGCATTCATGTATGGAAGAGTGTTCTCATGTTCACATTGTGGGCGGAAAGGGCACTTAGCCAATTTTTGCTATGATAGACTAAGTGCATCTTATCATAATGTTTGGGTTCGAAACACTAACTTTCAAGGACCCAAGAAAGTTTGGGTACCAAAGTCAACAATTTTGTTTAATGATATAGGTACCTTCCAAAGCCCAACGACGTAGAGGATTGTGGTATCTTGATAGTGGTTGCTCAAGGCACATGACTTGGGACATCAACAACTTTGCAACCCTATCAAGATACCATGAAGGTGGCACCGTCACCTTCGGAGATGATGCCAAGGGTAAAATCATCGGTATTGGTAATGTAAAAATCGGCACATCCCCTTTAATTGAGAATGTAGTTTTAGTTGATGGCCTCAAGCATAACCTCTTGAGTGTTAGTCAACTTTGTGATAAAGGTTTTGATGTTGTTTTTGATAATGTAATTTGTAAAGTAATTGATAGAATTTCCAATACTTGTGTGTTTTCCGGTTTTCGTGAAAGTAATGTTTATATGATAGATATGTCTAATATGTCTTGTAATATTACTTGTTTAAAAGCCCTCGATGATGACTCTTGGTTGTGGCATAGAAGATTAGGCCATATTTCTTTTGACCATATATCTAGATTAAATACAAAGGAAATGGTGAAAGGTATTCCTTGTTTGAATTTTGAAAAGGACCGAGTTTGTGACGCATGTCAATTTGGGAAACAAACTAAGTCTTCTTTCAAGTCAATTAAAGATATCATGACATCACGTCCTTTGGAGTTAATCCATATGAATTTATTTGGTCCTACTCAAACCAAAAGTCTAAGTGGGAATCGTTTTGCATTTGTTTTGATTGATGACTTTTCACGTTTTACTTGGGTTTTCTTTTTGGAGCACAAAAATCAAGCCTTTTCACATTTTCAAGCCTTTAAGAAAAGAGTTGAAAAGGAAAAAGATACTTCAATTTTAAGAATAAGAAGTGATAGAGGAGGTGAGTTCATTAACCTACCCTTTACCACTTTTTGTGAAGAACATGGAATTAAGCATGAACTTTCTTGTCCTAGAACTCCACAACAAAATGGAGTAGTTGAACGGAAAAATCGAACTTTACAAGAGATGGCTAGGATAATGCTAAGTGAATATGGTCTACCACATTATTTGTGGGCCGAGGCCGTTAATACATCATGCTATATATCAAATCGTGTTTTCTTATGTAAAAATACTTCAAAAACTTCTTTTGAAATGTACTTTTCTAGAAAACCAAATGTTTCATATTTCAAGATTTTTGGATGCAAATGTTTTGTTTTAAATACAAAAGATAATTTAGGAAAATTTGATGCTAGATCTTATGAGGCTATTTTTGTTGGTTATTCTAACACAAGTAAGGCTTATAGAATCTTCAATAGATCATCTTTGACTATTGAGGAATCTATACATGTTAAGTTTGAAGAATCTAACTTGTTTGTTAAGAATGTTGTAGAAATAGATGCTTTGGATGAAGGCTTGGAGAAAGTGACCTTGGAGGATACACCTACTATGGGAGACAAGCCAAAGGATGATGAAGGAAGTGAAGCTAAAGTAGAAGAGGCTCAAGGAAATGAAAATCAAATAAATGAAGTGGAGCCTACTCAACAACTTCCAAAGGATTGGAGATACAATCCTCATCATCCCAAGGACCTCGTTATAGGTGAAGTATCAAAAGGGGTAACCACTCGCTCCAAACTTCATGACTTTTGTGGACATTATGCATTTATTTCTCATGTTGAACCCAAGAACGTCCTCAAAGTCGAGGCCGATTCATATTGGTTGCTAGCCATGCAAGAGGAACTCAATCAATTTGAGCGCAACCAAGTTTGGCACCTTGTTCCTAGGCCCCACGATAGACCAACAATTGGTACTAAGTGGATCTTTAAGAACAAGTTGGATGAATCGGGTAACGTGGTTAGGAATAAAGTTAGGTTAGTTGCCTAAGGTTACACTCAAATCGAAGGAATCGATTTTGAAGAAACCTTTGCACACGTAGCACGGCTTGAAGCCATACGGATGACACTAGCTTTTGCCTCATATAAAGATTTTAAATTGTTTCAAATGGATGTTAAAAGTGCTTTTCTAAATGGTTTTATTGAAGATGAGGTGTATGTTGAACAACCCCCCGGTTTTGTTGATCCTACACATCCGGATTTTGTGTTTAAATTAGATAAAGCTCTTTATGATTTAAAACAAGCCCTCGGGCTTGGTATGAAAGACTTTCTTCATTTTTAATTTCAAATGGTTTTAAGAAAGGTAAAATTGACACAACTTTGTTTACAAAACTTATAGCAAATGATATTCTTATTGTGCAAATTTATGTTGATGACATTATTTTTTGGTTCTACTAATGAATCTCTTTGCCAAGCTTTTAAATCATGCATGAAGGAAGAATTTGAAATGTCTATGATGGGGGAACTCAACTATTTTCTTGGACTCCAAATCAAACAAAGGAAGGATGGGATCTTCATCAATCAAGCCAAATACACAAAGGAATTAATCAAAAGGTTCGGGCTTGAAGGATCTAAAGTGAGCAAAACTCCCATGGCAACAACTACCAAGCTTGATAAGGATGAACAAGGTAAAAGTGTAGACATTAAGCTTTATCGTAGCATGATTGGTAGTTTATTGTATTTGACGGCTAGTAGGCCGGATATTATGTTTTCCGTTTGTCTTTGTGCACGTTTTCAATCTTGTCCTAAAGAGTCTCATATAATTGCGGTTAAACGCATAATTAGATACCTTAAGGGCACTATTGAAATGGGTTTGTGGTATCCGAAAATCGGCCAATTTTCAATGACGAGTTTTTCGGATGCCGACTATGCGGGTTGTAGGGTAGATAGGAAGAGCACAAGTAGAACATGTCAATTCCTAGGTAATTGTCTTGTATCTTGGTCTTCCAAAAAGCAAAATTCGGTAGCCCTTTCAACCGCCGAGGCGGAGTATGTTGCGGCCGGAGCTTGTTGTGCACAAGTTCTTTGGATGAAACATACTCTCCTCGACTATGATTTACACTTTGATCATGTTAAAATATTTTGTGATAATACTAGTACAATTCACATGACAAAGAATGCAAATCAACATAGTAAAACCAAACACATTAACATTAGGAATCACTTTCTTAGAGATCATTATGAGAAAGGTGATATTGATATAGACTATGTTTCTACCGATTTTCAACTTGCCGATATTTTTACTAAACCTCTAGATTATGCTAGATTTTCATTTATTTGTGGTGAGTTGAATGTTTGCATTTTGGATTCTTAAAGATAAATTTTTCTTTAATGTTTTGTTTGCTTTGTTTAACCCTTTTTGATGTATGACAAAAAGGGGGAGAAATAGAAAAAGAGTTTTGTTTGTACATGGAGAAATAGAAAAAGAGTTTTGTTTGTTCATGGAGAAATAGAAAAGGAGTTTTATTTGTTTATGGTGTATTTTGAGGTATTTAAGTTTTTGACAAAACTATGTGTTTTCAATGTCTTATGTATTTAGCTTTTCATAGCCATTCTTGATACATAGCATTATTTGAGGGGGAGCTTTCCAAGCTCTTCTTCCATTTTTGTTTAAATAACTTATATGTTTTGTCATCATCAAAAAGGGGGAGATTGTTGGCCCAAGGTTACAATCACCCGTGTTTAGTGTGTTTTGATGATTACAAAACATATTAGTTATTTGTACTAATAATGTTTGTTGTTTAAGTGTGTTTCAGGGTTCTAACCAAACTAGAAGGGTTCTTCCCTAAAGGAAAGTGTTGTGGACTGAAGTCAACTCAAATTGGGCTCAAGAATCAAGCTTTGAAGATCATATGGTGAAAAGCCCTCTTGAAGCACTTGTAGTACTTAGAACCAATGTAAGAAATAGATTGTTAAAGTTTGAGTTTTGAAAATTGGCTCTAGGATACACACACACGTTTTTGTATTCAAGTTTTCATGGTCAAAACTTTTGTTTCATGCCTTAGTATATATATACATGACCCTAAGTTTTACAAATATAAATATCATGTTTAGATCATGTATGTATACTCTTTCCAGCATATTACTTAGTTTTCTTTACTTCAAAACATTTTTACAAAATTTCCCATATTCAAAAATTCTGCTGTTTTTCCCTGTTTCAGGCTTGACCGGCCGACCGGCACGGTCGACCGGCGCCCGTGTCAGGACGTGCACATTTGTGCACGTCTGTCGGCCGACCGCTCGGGTCGACCGACTGAAAGCAGTTGCTCTCGGGTTTTCTGGGTCGACCGCCCGGTCGACCGCCCGGTCGACCGCCCGAAGAAAACTGTGTTTTCTCTTAGAGGACGGTCGACCCGAGCCCAACGGCTCTTTGCCAGCAGAGCTGGCGGCCGACCGGCCCGGTCGACCGCCAGGCCTGCAAAAGCCCAACGGCTCTTTCCTCTTTTGTGCAATTCTGAAATCTGTTTTTTGGACTGTTTTTTGGCAGACTTTTTCAGGGTTTTACAGATCTTTTCCAGAGCAAATAAGGTTAAAATAAATTAGTTTTAACCCTTTTCTCTCCCTATAAATAGAGGAGATGGGTCTCTTGCAAAATACCAAGAAAAATCCTCAAGTTTTCATAGTTTTCAAAAAGAAAAGAAAAGTGTTTAAGCTCTCCATTTCCAACTCTTTCTTGAGCTTGTTTTTCAGTTGTATTCTCTAGCAAAAATCATCTCTACAACTGAGTTTTCTCACTACAATTCTTAGAGCCAAAATTCCCTACTCAATCTATAAGGAAGTTGTAAAAGAGTGAGAGTTTGTAAGAAGTTTAGTGATCTTGTTGTGATCACTTTGGTTACTTGTGTTCATCTTGTTCTTGTGGAGACACCTCTTCTGTAGAGGTTATTGTAATTGGTGGAGCTCGGTGCTCGGGTCTTCGGTAGACCGTTGTAAGCGTCCTCGGTGGATAGTGGAAACCCTTCACGGAGGTGAAGGCGGGGAGTAGAGCGGTGGCTCGAACCTCGAAACAAACATCTTGTGTTTGCGATTGCTTTGTGTCCATTTTGTTTTAAATTTCTCTTGCACTCTATTGCTTCAATTACTTGCTTGAGATCTAGTTTTCTTTCCTTATGATATTGCCTCTAGTTTGTGTTACTTGTGATATATCTTGTGTGCATTTCATCATTGCATATTATTCACACTTTGTTCGATCAATTCTCATACAACAAGGTTGCATTGCGCACTTCTAACCCATTCAAGGGGAATCATGAGGAAGGAGTTCAGAACCCTTCACGGGGTATTCGGCTCTTAGTCTTGTTTTGAGAGATCGTTGCATCATTCATCCATCATAATTTAAAAAGGATTGTTAGATTAGCAATTACACCTATTCACCCCCCCCTCTAGGTGTTTTTCAGGTACGACCAGCTGTATGTGGGCAACCCCAATCCTGATTTGGCCTTCATGGGGAGTCTTATTGACGGGGCCCGTGCCTGGCGATTCTTTACTGCAGGCGGTACTGGGGCGCGGCTGCGTACGCCGTTGAAGAGTCCCAATTTTCAAATGACCCTGTGCTTCTGCCAGTGGTACACAACTTCCAACTCCACACCCCTCGATTTTAAGGCCAACAGCTCTGGTGTGAAGTTAATTTCTCAGCGGTTGAAACGGAAGGCTTCTGAAAAGAGGGGAGGCAAAAGGGTCCGCGTCCCGGGCATAGAGGAATTCGTCGCTGTTAATGACAGCGAGGCCTCAGATGCAGGAAGTCCTCGCTTCGAAGCGGGAGCGGGGGCTGAGACTTCTGCGACTGGCTCTGGTGTGATGGGGACCGTTCCCCCTCATCGTGTAGAAGAAGTGGAGGAAGAGGATTCTGATGTCCACTTCAAAAGAAAGCGGGAGGGTAGATCTCGTAGGAAGTCATTGGCGAAGAAGCCCCGTCGCCAGGCTCCTACGGTTGTCGTAGAGGGCGAACCCTCAGCAGCGTTCCCTCCTGCTATCCCGTTAGTAACGGACCCGTCGGTTGCTGAACTGACTACCGGTGAATTTGCTCTGGATTTGGGTAAGATCAACTCCGTCCGTATAATAGGTCTTTTGTGTGTTCCAAATGACTTATTATCAATTCTTTTTGATTATAGGAGCTGAGGCGGCTGGAGAGCAAGGGGAACATTATGATCCCCTATTTACTTATGGAACTGAGGCTGGTTCTTTTGTCCACCCGGAGGAGTCCGGAGGTGATGCGGCCGACATTGGTCCCTCGGGCGCTGGGACTTCCAAAGGAAGCCCTGTAGCGTCGAGCTCTGTTGGATGGTCCACAGGAGATTCGGCGAGCGGGCCGGTCATTCGTGCTGATTCCGCCAAGAATTTTCCGATGGAGCCCATGGAGACTGATGCGGCTGCCGAGATGTTTGAGGCGACGTCATCTTATGGTACTGTCCTAACCTCTTGGCTTCTTTTGCATGTTGTGTCCTGTCTAAACACAGTCTTGTTACAGGTGTTCGACCTCAAGGTGCATTAGCTTCAAGGGAACCGGCTGATCTTCCTGGAGAGTCTAGGGGTGATATGAGCACTTTGACCGCGGCGGATGCTGTGTTGGATGCGCTATATGGCGACCTGCCCTCTTATCGGCCCCAGCCAGCCGAAAGACCAGGGGCTGAAGAAACGGCAGTTCTGGAGGTATCCTCACTCCCAACTATATCAACGAGTGAGGTGCCGACAATTTTGCCAAGTGCAGAGCTGAGGGTGATTACCAGCCCTACCTCTCCAACCCTGGTGGTTGAACCTGCTGTTCAGGAGATGGTCACTAGTCCTACCTCCGCGGTGGCTAGTGTCTTGATTTCCATGAAGACTCCGTCAAGATCACCAACAGCCTGTCTTACTGCTATTAGTGTTCCTGTTGCTCTTTCCTCGGTGGTATCGACCGGGCTGGTGGACTTTTCTGAAGTTGCCCCTCTACCAGAGGTGGCCGAAGTTGAAAACGATTTTATAGGCGACATAGTCGATAGTTTTTACAAAGGCTTAGGGCGATGCATTGACCTGGTCTTGAAAGGTTCGACTGTATCGTTCTCGACTTTGAAGGTGGTCCTCTTCCGCAATATTGAAAGTATTCGGGACCTTGAAGGGTATCACCAGGCCACTGCCTTGGAACTCCTGGTCGATCGATTTGAGAGGGACGTAGAGGAATGGTGCCGTCTTAGCCGCTCAGACCTGGAGCCTTTGGTTAGTGAGCGGTTTGCGCGCCTTGTCGCTCAAAAGCATGAGGCCCGTCTTGCCGCTCAAGAAGCCGCTGAGGCTATTTCCTCTGATTTGAAATCTTTGGAAACAAGGCAAGCAGAGGTTGGAAATGCCATCGATGCCTCCACCAGTGCTCTTCTTGATGCTGAAGATAGGATTGCGAAGGCCAAGGAGATGATTAGGAAGGGGAACCTTCTCTTGTCCAAGGCTGAACCGGTGTGTCTTGAAGAAGCCGCGTAGCTTGAGCAGCTCAAGGCTCAAAGTGACGAACTTTCGCAGCAGGGATTGTCGCAGAGGGCAACTTTGGCGGAGGTCGAAGCTCGTTTGGCCCAGGCAATGGATTTCGATGAGGCTGAGCTGAAGTCGCAGGCGCTTGCCCAGGCTGCTGATGGCAGGAGGACGAGGTTGGCTTCCCTTGGAGAGCGGATCAGATCTTACAATGTACGACTGTAGGTCGTTGTACATGTGCCTTCATGTATCCCATCCTTTTGGAATCAATGAAAATTCTTTCTTTTGTTTTGACTCCCTATCGAGTCTCCAACTCGTTTCATTTGCTGAATTGTCCTTTCAAAGTTATTTTATAGCCGTTTGAGAACATGATCCTTGCTGGATTGGATAATGAGACTTGGTCATCTACTGGTTCAGAGGTCGCAATGACATAACCGATTGAGAAGTCACCAATCTCAAGATTAGCCCTCACAGGACTAAAGGGGTAATACTTGCCTTTTGTAAATGTCAGCAAGTATGGTTGAGACCTGTCTTTTGTAAATGTCAACAGGCTCGAGGTTGAGACTTAGCTGTCTGCTGGTTCAGGGGTCGCAATGACATAACCGATTTGAGACGCCACCAAGCTCAAGGTTGGTGATACTTGTCTTTTGTAAATGTCAACAAGTATCGAGACCTGTCTTTTGTAAATGTCAACAGGGCTCGGGGTTGAGACTTGTCTCTTGTAAATGTCAACAAGCTCAAAATTGAGACTCGGCTGTCTGCTGGTTCAGAGGTCGCAATGACATAACCGATTGAGACGCCACCAAGCTCAAGGTTGGTGATACTTGTCTTTTGTAGATGTCAACAAGTATCGAGACCTGTCTTTTGTAAATGTCAACAGGGCTCGGGGTTGAGACTTAGCTGTCTGCTTGTTCAGAGGTCGCAATGACATAACCGATTGAGACGCCACCAAGCTCAAGGTTGGAATGAAATTTGGAAAAAGGTCTCGTTTTCACGGGGAGAAACGAGGGAATCACTGTCATAGGTTTAATGTTAACGTAACAGCGAAATTTATATGTGGTCTTACCATTCTATGGATGAGAATTGGTAAGTGATTTTGGAGGTCTCGTTTTCACAGGGAGAAACGAGGGAATCACTGTCATAGGTTTAATGTTAACGTAACAGCGAAATGTATATGTGGTCTTACCATTCTATGGATGAGAATTGGTAAGTGATTTTGGAGGTCTCGTTTTCACGGAAAAAAGCGAGGGAATCACTGTCATAGGTTTAATGTTAACGTAACAGCGAAATGCATATGTGGTCTTACCATTCTATGGATGAGAATTGGTAAGTGATTTTGGAGGTCTCGTTTTCACGGGGAGAAACGAGGGAATCACTGTCATAGGTTTAATGTTAACGTAACAGCGAAATGTATATGAGGACTTACCATTCTATGGATGAGAATTGGTAAGTGATTTTGGAGAGGGAATCAAATGGGAACTGGTCCCTTAGGATTTTTAGCAAATCCCCAGCTGTCAACGGGTTTGATATGCCTTTACCAACTACCGTTTGAATTGGGCTAGCCATGCTATTCCCCTCAGCATGATGAGTTGTTGAGGATTTATGTTGGGCTTAAAGGCCAACATTTTCCTCTATCCTTAATCGTTAAGGATGTTGGATCATTTGGTTAACGTATGTGTAACCTTGATTCTCCTTTAAGACAACCAGTGTATGGCCAGGTTCCTACTGGTTTATGGTCGTGTGATCTCGCTTGGAGGAAGAGAAAGGCTCTCTTTGCATGTACCTTGGACATAAAGGTCTTGATCAGAGGTGTAGTGTTAACTTGATCATGAGAAGGATCCTTAATCAAGGATAATACTTCTTTAAGAACTTGCCATTGATCGGCATCATGAGTAGGTCGCCATCTGAAGTCATAAGGCGGTATGCTCCGTTTGAATAGACTGTTTCTATTACGAACGGTTCTTCCCATTTAGGCTGAAATTTGCCTTTGGTCTTGTGCGTCATAATCATCGGTCGTCTGACGGCTAAAACCAGGTCTCCTTTCTGGAAGACCCTCTGCTTGACCTTCTTATTGAAGGCTTTTGAAATTCGAGCTTGATACAGCTCAATATGTTGCTGAGCTTGTAGTCGCTTCTCATCTAGGGCTTCGAGCTCTTGAAGACACAACCGATCATTGTCCTCTGATGTGATTTTAGTCATTAGAGCGACTCGCAATGATGGCGTCTGGATTTCCAATG
Source organism: Agave tequilana (assembly GCA_038442645.1). Lineage (NCBI taxonomy): Eukaryota > Viridiplantae > Streptophyta > Magnoliopsida > Asparagales > Asparagaceae > Agave > Agave tequilana. The sequence goes on from JAVJIF010008738.1 coordinate 64,970, forward strand.
GGATGTCTGCTTCGCACCCATATACCAGGGAAAAAGGCGTATTGCCTGTCGGTGTTCGAACCGTGGTTCGGTATGCCCAAAGACATTCACCAAGCTTTTCGTCCCAATCTCGCTTGTTCGAGGAGACGAACTTCTTGAGTAGCTTGATGATCGTTTTGTTGAATGCTTCCGCCAAGCCATTAGCGGGGGGATTATAGGCAGTTGAAGCCACATTCTGAATTCGGTATTTATCGCAGAACCGATAGAATACTTGGCTTATGAATTGGGGACCGTTGTCGTGGATGATCCACCTAGGGACACCAAATCGATAGATGACATGGTATTTGATGAAGTTAACCACATTTGAGGTCTTGACTTCAGTTAATGGTATAGCCTCCGCCCACTTTGAAAAGTAGTCGGTTATTGCAAGGATGAACCGGTGACCTTTCGTCGAAGAGGGACTAATTGGCCCTACGACATCTACTCCCCATGCTTCAAATGGCCATGAAGCAACAGTCGGGTGGAGCAGCTTCGAAGGCTGGTGTATGAAGTCCGCATGAATCTGACATGCTTTACACCTTCGTGCATATTGGATGGCATCAGCTATCATAGTTGGCCAATAATATCCCAGCCTATGCAACCTGTCTTTAAGTTTAGGACCTGGCTGATGAGCTCCACAAGTGCCGTCGTGCGCTTCTTGGAGCGCTTCCTGTGCCTCTAAATGAGAAAGGCAACGGAGGAGAACACCGTCATATGAACGACGGTAAAGTGTCTTCAAAGTTGGATCGTAGTAGAAGCGGAGAGACCTTCGTCTGACGGACGCCGCTTCCTTAGGATCGTCTGGAAGCAGACCGTGTAAAGCATAGTCAATGAGAGGAAAGCGCCAGTCTCTTGGTTCAAGATCCGTGGAGACATTATAGACTTCTCGAGTTCTTAGCATGTGCTTGGAGCATACAAGATGTCGAGTTGCGACTGTGAGGTGATACTCGGTGTCGGCTGGCAAGGCTAGTGTCGTTGCTAATGCAGCAAGAGAGTCCGCCTTGGTATTCTGAGATCGAGACACGTGCCCGATGTAGAAACCTTCAAATAGGTTGGCCAATTCAACGGCCGTGTGATAATAAGGCACCAAGTCCTCATGGCGGACTTCGTATTCGCCTTTAACCTGATTGATGATCAGTTTTGAATCGCCATAAGCTTCGAGGTAGCGTACCCCCATTCCATGGGCGAGTTGAAGACCAATGAGCAGGGAATTATATTCTGCTACATTGTTGGAGCACGATTCTGTCAGAGAAAATGCTCTGGGAAGGACATGATTCTGTGGGGAGATAAACACAACCCCCCACTCCGGCAATGATCTTGCCTTTAGGGCCCATTCGCGATGCTCCATCAAAGAACATCTGCCACACTTCCTCTTCTGAGGTTGCATAAGACTCGAAGACTTCATCAGGGATATCTTCGTGAAGTTTTGAATGTTCCGGAACTGGATGAGCAGCCAAGAACTCTGCAAGGGCCTGGCCTTTAACCGCCTTCTGAGGGGTGAAGATCATGTCGTATTGAGACAATAAAAGTGCCCACTTAGCCAATCTTGAATTCAATGATCCTGGCTTCGTCATAAGAAGACGCAATGGGTTTACTCTGGAGATGACATGTATGGTCTGGCCGACCAAATAATGTCGTGTCTTCTGAACAGCAAAGACGAGAGCTAAACACTCTTTCTCGATAGGGTTGTAGCGAGATTCCGCTCCTATGAGAGTTCTGCTCAGATAATAAATGGCCTGCTCGTGGCTATTGTCGTCCTTTTGAGCGAGGAGGGCACCGAGAGAGTAGTCCATAGCTTTTACATAAAGCAAGAATGGTTTCCCTGATGTAGGGGCCACCAAGACTAGAGGTTTTGTGAGGTACCTCTTGATGTCTTCATATGCTTCCTGACAAGCTTGATCCCATACGAAGGAAGTGCCCTTTTTCATGAGTCGGGTGAACGGTTGACAGCGGCCTGAGAGATTTGCAATGAATCTTCTGATATAAGCCAGCCTACCTTGCAAGCCCCTGAGCTCTTTGAGGTTCCTTGGTGGATGCATGCCCTGGATGGCTTTGACTTTGTCTGGGTCAAGATGAATCCCTTTTGATGTGACAATAAACCCAAGGAACTTGCCACTTGACACTCCCAAGAAGGATTTTGTCGGGTTCATTTTCAGTTGATGAGCCCGCATTATGTCGAACATCGTTCTCAGGTCGCGAAGATGTTCATTCTTGTTGCGGCTTTTGACGGCAATGTCATCGACATAGCACTCCACCGTTTTTCGGAGATGATCGCGGAAGATCGTACTCATTGCCCGCTGGTAGGTTGCTCCGGCGTTCTTCAGTCCGAAGGGCATTACAGTGTAGCAGTATACCCCCCAATGGTGTTCGGAACGAAGTATGCTTCTCGTCGTCGGGATACATCTTAATCTGGTTGTATCCTAAAAAGCCGTCCATGAAAGACATCCTTTCGAACCCGCATTTGTTATCAATCATGACGTCGGTGATGGGCAGTGGGAATTCGTCTTTAGGACAGGCCGTATTGAGATTACGGTAGTCGATGTAGATCCGTATTTTCCCGTTCTTTTTGAGGACGGGGACGATGTTGGCTACCCAATCTGGATGTTGTTCCTCCCGGATGAAGCCACATGCAATGAGCTTGTGAACTTCGGCTTCAATAGCTTCCATAATGTTCGGACGAAACCGACGTTGTTGCTGCTTGACTGGCTTGACGTCAGGCTTGATGTTTAGACGGTGCATAGAGACCTGTGGATCAAGTTCGGGCATATCTTCGTAGCTCCATGCGAAGACATCTATATACTCTTTTATGAGCATTATCAATTCTTCCTTTTCTATAAGTGATAGGCTTTCACTTATAAAGATGGGTTTGGGATGATCTTGACTTCCCAGATTGACCTGCATCACCTTGTCTTCAGTAGGTGGTTCGCGCAGTTCGAATCACTTTTCCCACTGGAGGTTTAATTGCTGGGCTCATGGCTCCTCATCAATAGCTTCTGTAGGCTCTAATTGACTGCTTGAAGTCATATTGACAGTGAGGTCTTCGAACATTCCTCCTACACTGATATCCGAGTCCCACTCGGAGGATGAGGCCGAATGTGATGGAATTGATCCATCGTCCTTGGCTTGAACTGTTTTTAATGATGTGGGTGTAACATACCCTAACCCCCTGCGTGTACTATCATAGTAATTTGCAGGCTTCCCTTTAGGCACAAAGTTCCGCATCAAACCGCGCCTTCCTTTTCCAAAATTCAGGCCTTCTCCATGCTTCAAGTTGTATCCCATTTTCTTCATAATATGGCGTGCCGCTGCGCGTAATGGAAGAACTGTGGAGTGTCTGAATCTGAACTTGAATCTGTAGCTATGGGTCCCCGTGGTTGGGTTCTACCGAAGATTATCGGTAACTGACCTTATTTGGACAGAAGGATCACCAGCGTGGCCCCTTCTATAGCTTCCATAGGTGTGCTAGCCGCACTCGGCTTATGTAAGAGCATATGCAGAGAGCCATCTGTAATGGATTCAAACAGCCCAATACTCGTAGGATAATCGAAAGAAATATTATCATTAATTACCCATTCACCTTCATCTTCAGAAGGAGTGTTACATTGGGGATTATTGAGACATGCTATAATTGGTTCACCAATTAGAATGGCTGACATGCCTGCTTCGAATTCTGAATCCGCCTCATTGCCACTTTCATCATTATCCGGCAATGGTTCTCTAGGTGTTTCACCGGCCTCTTGATACAGGAGAGCGTCAGTGAAGTAATTTTCCACCCCTTTGAATGGTTGCTTCTCAGCAAAGACAGTTCGTACTGTCGCGTCATCTTCAACATATTTGAAGCATTGGTGCAGAGTAGAAGGAACGATCCAGTTGGCATGGATCCATGGTCGACCTAGCAGCAGGTTATATGACGTGTCGGCGTCAATGACATAGCATGTCACTTCTGACTTCAGGCTCCCGATTCTGCAACGGAGCCGGATTTTCCCAGTGGGTGACTGCTCCCGGCATTGAAACCGTATATTGTAGTGGTGGTTGCGGACAACCTATACAGCGGTATGCCGAGGAAGTAGAGAAGCCTTTTGGGGATGATGCTGAGTGCGGACCCCGGATCGACTTGTATTCTTTCGATGCACGTTGAACCGATATATCCGGTGTAGTACAGAGGTCGATCGTGCTTGTTGTCTTTGAGAAGCATATCTTCCACCGTGAATGTAATAGCGGGCACCTTGGATTGTGTATGATGACATTCTGGGCAAGGAGACTGAACGTCGTCGTTAGGGATCTCAGGCATGCATGTCAGAAAGGATTCTGAATTGGCTAGCGCTTCCCTGAGTGCTTCTCTTGTCTCTTTTGAGAGGCGAAGGAGCTCGTGTATAGTGATACGAGCTGGGATATTGGCCAGCTGAGCCAATATGTCAAACCGAAAGGGCGTATCAAACCCTTGGCCTGGTGGTTTCTTCAACACGTGGTCGAATCGTACCTCCTTAGGCCTCTCTTTTCCCTTGGTTGGGATTGGAGTGGATGCTGACATTTGTACCGACGTCCTTTGTCGTTGTATCTCGTCAGTAGACTTTTCATACTGCCTCAAGTATGATTTTCCGGATCGGGTGCCCGTCTGTTGAGGCGTATCGGCTTGCGCCGTGCAAGCAAGCTTTTCCCCTTCTGAATCGCTGAGGGAAGCTGATGTAAGATTACCATCGTCTGGCAGGACAGAGATGGCATTGCAAGATTTGCCCTTTAAGTTGGGCTCCTTCGAATCCCGCTGTACTTCTTGGACGAGGTTCGGGTGTATCCAAATGACTTCCCCCATCTCTAATGTTAGGGGAACGAGGCCCTTATTATCTTGAGTCATGGCTGGAGGGTGTCTGACTTCCAACCGTGGAGCGGGGGCTGGGTAGGTCTCGTCGGGAACTGTGACCTTTTGGGTGCTGCCAAACTCAAGAGTCACCATATTGGCAGTGACTTTCTTCTGCTCCGTCTTCAATGTCAGGACCCCGGCATCGATCAGGGCTTGTATTCTGTCATTGAGGACATAACACTTGTCAGTAGGATGGTGGATCATCCTGTGGTAGAGGCAGTATTTAGGTTCGTTTGTGCGCCCTATCTCATTGGGACGCCGAGCATCTGGTAGTTTCATTTTGTTTCCTTTGTGGAGCAGATGGAATATCGTGATCACCTGATCGTCTTTGAAGGAGTACTGCTTTGGAGGGAACTTAGGCTCCTGATTGTTGAAGCCGCTCTCCTTGGCCTTCGACTGCACATCTCCGGATAACTCCACAGACATAGTCTCTTTGCCTTTAGCTTGAGAAGATTGCGGTAGGTCGCTACGCCCTTTATTGTTCGTCCCCCACTTGCCTCTAGGGGCGGATAGTTCGAACTTTTTAGCCGACTTCTCGGCTATCTCTGCTTGTTCGACCAATTCCTTCCAAGTGTGGGCCTTGACAGCCCCCATGCGAACTTCCACTTGGTCTAAGAAGTTGTGTCTGCATGTCTGTAAGAGTATGGGTAATGGCATCCCTGCTGGGCACATCAAGGATAAATTTTTGAGCCGTTCAATGTAGTCACGGACAGATTCGCCCTTCCTCTGCACAGTGGAGAGGAGCTTGTCCATGGTCACTTCGGTATCGTCCTCATAGAAACGAGAGAGGAACCGAGTTTTCAGGTCGATCCAGGAGTTGATAGAGCCCGGGGGGAGACTTCGGAACCAGTCAAATGCCACCCCCTTTAAGGTGCCAATGAATAGCCTAGCCATGATGGCGTCATTGCTTATAACATTACCAGTCTGAGACCAGAAATAGTAGATGTGCTGATTTGGCGAGCTCTTTCCGTCATAGGTATGCAACGTTGGTGGTTTGAACTTCGGTGGATATGGCACCGAATCCCACTCCAGCGGATAAGGACGGACTGCCCCTACCTTCTTTAATTCATCCCTCTGAGCTAGGGATGCGATTTGAGCTTGGAGGACCTTAAGGACTTCGGCGTCTAAGGAAGAACCCTCCTTAGATTTCTCCGGCTTTGGCTGCTCATTGCTGAAGTGTTCCTCCTCATCGTGATTGCTCCCGGCATCGTTGTCATTCCGATTGCTGAGGAGTCAAGCAAGCATCTGTTGAATATTATCCAAGGCTTCTTGCTAGGTTCTGGAAGTTTGCTCCTGAGCTTCCAGGCGCTGACGAAGGTCGTCGTTAGTGTTATCAGCCATATTGACTGATGCTTTGTCTGTTCGCACTGAGCTAACTATCGCCGAAGAGGCGTACCCACTGTCTTCATCTTCTTCATCCGATGGTTGTAGTGATTTCCTGGGCTCTGGCGAGGCTAGGGCCGTCGAGGAAGAAGGCTGCTCGTAACTGTAGGGTATCGCCACCCTCGATCTGGTGTTTCGGAAGACACCTTCTTCATGCACCAAGACTTCGCCTAAGCCTGCGCTGTAATCTGGATCTGGGGAGCTGTAGGGGGTGTCGTCAAATGTTTGACTTCCTCCGCGTAACTCTCGTCCTCTCCCAGTCATGTTGACGGATGCGGAGGCTGGATCTCGTGAGGTGCTCCCTCTGCGATGGTTCATAGGGAGATGTACAGACAGCCGATCAAAGACTGATTGCCGGCATGGAGGAGTGGCGAGGATTCGTCGTGACCGGCAACGAGCTGAATGGATTGTCACCAGCTGGCATCCCCTTTGTTGACAACAGGGGGAAGTGGTCCGAAAAGACACCGACTTCCGCTTGTTCGCCAAGAATTCCCGCAAGTCAGGCCCATGGGAGCCTACATAATCCTGTGGAGAGGCCTTTCTAGAGCGTACATAGGATGATGTTCCGTTCCTCTTATCCCTGCGGAAGGGATTAGCACTGAATAGTACTTCAGTTCTAGCTTCGCCAACAGGTGCGAGCTTAATGTTTGACGAACTGGAGAGCGGAGCACGCTGTGGTGCTTTACCCACTATGCAGCTGCAAAGGGGATTTGCCTTAGATAACACTCTGGCCCTAGCCTCGCGGCCATGGACGCAGTGAGTATGTTATGGTACAGTAGCTTCGCTCATAAGAACGATGCTGGTACAAGGCATTGCTGCTCTTGAATTGGGCGACGGTATGATTGCCGTCTTGACTTTATGATTGGAGCAGACAGGCATCTTGCCTTTTTCTTCGCGAGAGAGGCGCGGTTTAGGCGTAGCTACGCCTGAAGCTTCGGTCAGAGACTTCTGTTTAGGCCTCCACATCCGCTTTGGCAGAGGATACTTAGGTTCGCAAGGAACCTGATTAGCCACACGCGAGGCTGGAGGGTGTTGGCAGAATTCTGCTTCTGGTTTCTGTTCTGAAACCTTAGCCGTGGAGACCGTCCTATGCTTCCGTGCTCGAAGCATTAGACCACCCCCAGAGAGGACTTCTTCAAATCTTCCTTGATCGAACTGGACGACCAAGTTCTTGAGAGTGCAGGACTTGGGCTGCGGGCGTGCTTCCTTGTTGCGCCAGAGAACCGCAGTAGGTTCGCAGAGAACCTTTTCTGTCTCCGCAGAGACTTTCCTTGAAGATTTAGCCAGAGAGGCTCTGGCTGCACCGGCTTTTCTGAATTCAGAGTTAGACCTGAAGGTCTGTTCGTCGCATTGCGACACTTGCTTCTCGGCGGTGGAGAATACAATCCTCAGCGGAGTCGCCATCTTGTTTTCTATTATATTTGCAAAGGGGAAAACTTACAATAAAAGGGGTTGAGGAGCTAAATTACAAGTATTCTTAAAAAGATTACAATTAGATCTCCTCAGAGATTCTGGAGAAGTGTGCCGATAGGAGTCTGGTCAACGCGCGACCACTTTGTCCCTTTAACGATGCGAGCGATGAGATTCCCTTCTCGCCTGGTTCCGGGAATCAGAGAACAGAAGGTTGGTAGAACCCTCTTACTGCTTCTCAAAACAGCCTTCAATTAGGAATTCCTTCTCGCCTGGTTCCGGAGATTCCTTGAGAAGAAGGTATTTAGGGTATCAACACCCTGATTAGAGAAGCAATTCTCTATAAAGTCTCTGAATTCAAGAACGCACGGTGCGTCGTGAAGAAGCCTCTGCTTGTGGAGTGCTCTCTCTTGCACCTGTCCGTCGTCTCCCCTCCTTGTGCCCCTGATGGGTTATTTATAGGGAGAGCAAGGGTATAATCGTCCCTTGAAAATATACAAACAGATTGAATCGAATCTGTTTGAATCCGGAAAGTAGCCTTGCTGCGAAGCTAAGATCAGCTTTTGCGAAGCTAGAATTGGCAGGTCGGTTGATCTTCTTGATCCTTTCCATATCGTTGGAGGATTTCCCCTGATCTTCTTACTGGTTTTAGGAGAGGCAAGAGATTGTGGCAATCAACTGCCAAATTTGATCTCTGATTTGATCTTAATTGGATTTGATCTGATTGGATCCGATCTCATTCGGAGATTTGATTGGTCAAAGGTTGACCATGGCAGACCAACAGCGGAGCTACCGCGTTGAGCTCACAGCGGAGCTGGAGACAGCTTCTGGCGAAGTCCGAAAGAAACCCTTTGGCGGAGCTAGATAACATCTGTGGCGAAGCTACCGAACATCCTTCTGCGCGGTTGCGTGTGGCTTCAAGCGAAGTTAACTCTCTGCGGAGTTGTGCTCAGGCGAAGCTATAAGTTAGCTTCCTGGCGAGGCTTTGGATGGCTTCAAGGCGAAGTCGGGTGATACTAGCCTCTCAGGCGAGGCTATCCCTTTGGACTCATGTAATGCTAAGTGCTAGCATCTTAGACTTGCTGAGGTCTGTTTAGAAACAATCCGGGTTCACTGTCTGCTTGCTGGATCAGTGGAGTCCAAGTTGCTTCCCTGTCCCTCGGAGATGGGTGAAAACTGGTCTTCAGCTCGTCTGTCACTTGTCTTTTGTAAATGTCAACAAGTTTAGATATTGTTTGGACCAATAAGAATCTTATCTTTTTTAAGTGTCAATAGTTGTTAGACCACCAAGTTGTAAACCCTTTTTTGTTGTATCCCTCTTTGGTAGAGGTTGATTTGGAGTGGTGGTTTGCTCCCTCTTTGGTAGAGGTTGAGATTGTGTATTGCTCCCTCTAGTGAGAGGTGGAGTTTGGATTTGTATCCCTCAAGTGTGAGGTGGATTGTGGTTGTTTGGTTAAGGGCCTACCCCTCTTGTGTGAGGTGGTGTTTTGTGTTGCCTCGGTGGAGGTTGTATTGGTTGAGAAAGGAGTTCGGTACTCCCGGTTGTATTTGCCCCAAAATCCTCGGTGGAGGTTCCTTGTGTGGGAGTCCTAGGTGGACAAGTTAGTGGATTCGAAATCCTTCTCGGTGAAGGCGGGGACGTAGAGCTCGGTGCTCGAACCTCGAAACAAATCTTGTTGTTTGCATTTGATCCATTGACTCTAAACTCTCTCTCTCTTTATTTGTGCCTTGCATCTTTCATATTGTCATATCATTATTATATGCTTGGCTTGTTTGTGTGTGCCTCACTTGTGCTTAACCACGAGAGCTTCATATAGCGCCTCAACTCTTATTCAGAGGAATCAAGAGGAGTTAGTCCAGAGCCCTTCACCGGGAATTCGGCTACACTCGTTGGTTGCACTAAGTGTAGTTACAATTAGTTTTTAATTTCCGCATTTAGTTCATTAGATTAGCGGTACACCTATTCACCCCCCCTCTAGGTGTACTTTCAAAAATATGGGTCCATATAAACATGGGTGATCTCAAATATTAATCATGTATGTCATAGGACTAATAAACATGGCATATGGCATAATGAGTATTAAAACAATACATGCTAAAAATCAACAATATGAAAAGCATGTAAACATAAATGGGAGTTAGAGATTGTTACCAAAAATCATGAGAGTACATCTCTATATCTCCAAACCAAGGTGGTCTTCCCACCAAACTCCCCTTGAAAGTGATGCATCCAAATTGTCCTCTTTAAGCTCGGAACGCATCCACCTCAAGGCACCTTCACTCTCACGTCATGTGAGAGCCCACACCTACATCAAATAAAATAGGAGCGGTCTTTGGTACCCATACTCTTTTGGGTCCATAGGGGTTATCTCATTTCCTAACCCAAACAAATTTATTTGCTAAATTAGAATCATGCATCTTATCATAACAAAATTTAGTAAGGTGGCCCTTACGTCCACAATGTGTACAAGTGTACACATGAGCATACAAAGTGTTATGGGTGTGAACGTGAGGAGCATGTGTATGTCGTGTTTGTGTGCATGCATAGGAGGAACTTGCTTCTTTCGAAACATGGATTCCAAACGTGTATGGTTCATGACACAATGGCTCAAAGTGGAGCCCAAACAAATAATACTTTTCTTCAAAACATTTATATCATTTTTAATACTAGAAGATAAAGTGGAGCATGCAATAGGTGAGCTAGATGATGAAGCTGCACTAGCATGGCAAACATGAGAATCTAAGTCATTTTTCAAAGAAATGTTTTTCTTGGAAACCAAATCCAAATCCTTTGAAATAGAAATAATTTTATTTTTCAAAGAATCATTTTCTTTTAAAACAAAGTCAAGTTTTGAAGTTAAAGACTCATTTTTCTTCAAAACAGTTTCACAATCATTTTTATTTTTCAAAATTTCATTTTCTTTTAGAGCAAGGTCAAGTTTGAATTTCAATGAATCCCTTTCATTAGAAATCTCCACTTTCTCTTGCAAAATCAAATCTAGTTTTGAACACAAATCCTTATTTTCTTTGTTAAGTTCAAAATTCTTCTTTTTCAAAGCCTTATATTTTTCTAACAATTTTCACAAACAATTGAAAGTTCTTCATTCAAAGCATTGGCATCAATATAATCATTACTAGAAGAACTAGCATCATCGTCATCTAATTGAGTTTCCGAGTATACCTCAAGGGAGTCATTCCCTTGGACCATGTAGCAATGTTGCTCAAATCTCTACTAGATTCATCCTCCATAATGGTTGGCGTTTGAAGCTTGGAGGAGGTCAACGTGTTCCACACTGCAAAGGCGGAATCACAGTTAGAAACCATCATAAGATATTCTTTGTCAAGCGTGCTTCTAAGTGCCGTTAGGGCTTGTGCATTGGCCTCTATATGCTTGCTATTACCAAGATAGGATTTCTTAGTAGCGGCAAGGAAAACATGCAAGCCTAGGGTTTTTAGGTACATGGACATCCTAGCCTTCCAAACAACAATGTTGGAAGTATCAAAGATAGGTGGGGTCATGAAGTCCATGAGAGCAAACAATATGTGTGCAAATGCAAATGATAGATTAGCAAAACCAAGATCACACTCCTAGGTGGTTAAACCTAATATCAGGAGCGTAGGCTCTGATACCAATTGAAAAATACACCTAGAGGGGGGTGAATAGGTGTATGGCTAATCTAATGATCAATAATGCGGAATTAAAAACTTAATGCAACACACTTAGTGTAACCAACGAGTGTAGCCGAATTCCCGGTGAAGGGCTCTGGACTAACTCCTCTGAATTCCTCTAAATAAGAGTTGAGGTGCAATGTAAAGCTCTCTTGGTTAAACATAAGTATGGCACACACAAATAAACACAAGCATGTATATGATATGACAATATGATGCAATGCACAAATGTAAGAGAGAGAGTTAGAGAAAGTGGATCAATCGCAAACACCAAGATATGTTTCGAGGTTCGAGCACACAGCTCTACGTCCCCGCCTTCACACAGAAGGATTTTCACTAACTCGTCCACACAAGATTTCCCACATAGGGAACCTCCACTGAGGATTTGGAGCAAATACAATTGGGAGTACACAACTCCTCTCTCCAAAAATACAACCTCTATACTTAGAGGTAAGGCACAAAACAAATCACCTTTACACTTAGAGGGATAGGCACTTAGCCAAACAACAAATCAATCACCTCACACTTGAGGGATTCCAACACAATCTCCATCTCTCACTAGAGGGAGCCAAATATCACTTCCACTATCACCTCACACTTGAGGGATAACAACTCAATCACCTCTCACTAGAGGGATAACACTATCAATGGAAGGTATACAACTTGGTGATCACAAAGACCACAAAACAAATCTTTTCTCACTAAACAAAGATCCTATAGATAGGATAGAATGAAAAGCTTAAGTGTGAGAAATAAAGAGTTTGGAAATCAAAATCACAAAGAAAAACTCTTGAAAAAACTTCTAGAGAGATATAAAAATGAAGATCAAAAATAATCCCAAAGACTTTCCTTTTCTTTGAATTTTCCAACCCTTTAAAACAAAATAAAGATGAAATCTTTAAGTTTAAAAACTCTTTTGAAAACTAGTGTTAAAACACTTGAGAAGATGGAAATTTTGCTCTTCAAAATTCTTGTTGAAAAATCAACTCAAATGGGGTATTTATAACCCATTTGGAAATCTACCCGTTGGCAGCTGAAAAGGGCCAGATTGCCTGACCGTTGCGCCTACCGATCGACCGCCCGGTCGACCGGGACTGGATCCAGAGAGCAATGGCTCTCTGGTCGGTCGACCGCCCGGTCGACCGAGCTGATACAGAGAGCAGAGCTCTCTGCCGGTCGACCAGGTCGGTCGACCGGGGCCATTTCTAGAGAGCAGAGGCTCTCTGGCAGTCAACTGTTTCGGTCGACTGGCCCATCAGCCTGGCTGCGTGCACGATCTGTGCACGTCGGTCGACCGACTCGGTCGACCGTCCACTGCTACAGTCGACCGGCCCGGTCGACCGGCAGTGAGCCGGTCCAGCTTAATCAGGTCTTAAAAACTTGAGTTTTTATTATCAATTAAATCCCATAAAAATACATAAATTCCACAAAAATTAGTTCATGTTATATCTTTGAAATACAAACATGTCTGAGTAAAAATCAAATCATGTTACAAACATTTTGAACCATTTTTGTGACTTGGAAAATTTTGCATTAAACTAAAAATGGTATTTTCCAAAACTTGAATTTTAAAATGGAAATCCGATTTTTCCAAAACACATGTAAATACAAAAACATGATATTTAAACAACTTTGAAGCATATAGTATATGGATAGAATCCAATATACATGAAAGGTATTATATCTATGTTTTTGACATTAAATCCAAAAATAGGTTTTGTCTAAATATAAAACTCCAAACACATGAATAGTGTATCAAAATAAGTTTTTCTAAGTATGTGAAGCATATATGTATATAGATCAAATCTAATATACATTCTTGTAAACTTGTTTTGATTCTATCTATTCATGAAAATCAAGATCGGTTAAACTGAAAACCAAAACCAAAACATGAAACGTGTGTGTGTTGTGAACTTGAGCATATCACACTATCTAATTTTCACAATAGATCTAAACAAAATCTTAACTAAACAAACTGAAGCCTTCTTGTAGAACGCCGTCTCCAAGTTGACTCGATCCAAACGCGATTCCACGAGCTTGACTCCAACCGAGTGCTAGATGTGAACTTGACGCTCGAGCTCTTGAATCACTATGTGAAAGCTCCAAAACACCTTTGTTGAAGCTAATCACCTACTAATAACTTTATCAAATATCTGAAACTAAATATCACAAGATTATTAGTAAACTATAACTACATGAGTTAATCATCATCAAAATTAGAGTGGAAGGCCTCTGGGCCAACACTAGAGAGTCTAAAGGAGTTCTAGTGCGAACTTGCTTGTAGGTGTTGCGGCACCGAGTGATCCGGTGAGATTGTTTTTAGTGAAAATCCTTCATAGTATTGAAGGCGGGGACGTAGAGCAAGTGTGCTCGAACCTCGAAATAAATCTCTCGTGTTTGCGATTGCTCTCTCTCTATCTCTCACTTGTCTTTATATCTTGCATGTTTATATTGCTTTCATCTTTATATGCTTGATATATATTTGTGCTCAAATTGATATATGCTTGGTGATTGTTTGCTCACACTTGTATTCAACTAAGAGAGTCAAAGCGACACCTCAACTATTATCTAGAGGAATCTTGAGGAGTTAGTCCAGAGCCCTTCACAGGGAATTCGGCTACACTCCTAGGTTATACTTTGTGTGTTGTACTTAAGAATTTTTAGTTTGCATAAATAGTTTTTATTCCGCATTAATTCACCATCAGATTAGCTAGTCACCTATTCAACCCCCTCTAGGTGATCTCAATTGGTATCAGAGCCAAGTGCTCTTGATTTGGGTCTAACCATCTTGAGTTAAAGATCCTCATTTATAGCTAATCACAACATTTGTTTATACACACATGGATTTCATGTAACCTCCCACTTTTGACATTCTTAACATTCAAACTTGGAAAGTTAAGATGTCTATGTACCTCAAAGCCCTAGGCATTCATGTTTATTTTACCACTATTAGATATTCTTATTGTTTAAATGGCAAACATCTAGAGGCTAATGCAAAATCCATCCATGATTTAAAGAGTACCCTAAATGATGAATATTTATCTAGGGTTGCTAATCTTGATTCAGCTTTTGTAGTATGGAACACCATTATCTCCCTTGGCGAACAAGAGCAATACTATGCGGGGAGCGACTCGGATGTTGGAAGTGAGGCTTCCAACGTATGCTATATGGTCAAGGGGATAACCCCCTTGAGGTAAACTCTGAATCCGAGCCTGATGAGGATGTTGATATGCCATATGATGAACTTGCATCTTTTGTCAGTAACTCCTTGAAAAATATGATTTACTTAAAAAGAAAAATAAGAATTTGAAAAAGAAATATGACTCCATTTTAGAAGAAAATGATTCTTTTAAAAATAAAGTTGCATGCATTGTAAAAGAAAATGAATTTTTAAAAATTGAGAATATTTCCTTATCTTTAAAATTAAATGATCTTTGTGAAGAAAATAATTCTTTGAAAATTAAAATTAGTTTGGTGGAAAAACAAAAAGAAGTTGCTTTGAATGAAAATAACTCTTTAAAAAGAAAAGTTATTTCAAAAGAAAAAGAAAATATTTCTAAAAAGAATAAAAATAATGATTCTCATTCTCATCATGCTTTACATGCCACTATTGATCAAAATGAGATTAAATTTTTAAAAATAAAATAGATTGTTTGAGCTCAACTCTGAGCTATTGTGTATTTAATCATTCTAAATTGAAAACCTTATTTTCAAAGAAATATGTTCCACATACTCATGCACATCACCTACAATATGCATATGCACACTTTGAACGTCATGATCACACTCACACTCATGTGCATTCTAGAGTGTACAAATGTACACATTGCGGCCGCAAAGGCCATTTAGCAAAATTTTGTTATGATAAGGTAAATTCTTTAAATTTTGCTAATAAAAATGTTTAGGTTCCTTACAATGCTAACCCCCGAGGACCCAAAAGAAAATGGGTACCAAAATCCTCACCTTTTGTGTTTGATGTAGGTGTGGGCTCTCACATGACGTGAGAGATTTGGTGCCTTGGTGGTGGATGCACATGGACTAGATGGACACACATATTGATGCACTGCTATCAAGAAAGTTTTGGTGGGAAGACCACCATATTTTGAAGACTTAGAGTATAGTTCTTTGGTTTGGTAACTATCTCTAAACTCCTATTTTATTTACATGCTTTTACATTGATGATTTTTTAGCATGTTCATGTTTTGTGCTTCATGTGGTAAATACTTGTTTAGATGTAGTTTTTATCAAAACTTGGATACATACTTGTACAAGTAGTGAGCAACAATTGATTCATATATGTTTGCATTGCTCATTTGTACTCATTACATGCACATGTATAGCCTAGTTTTGATGATTCCCTCATTTATACTTGTTTTGTCTATTTTTTGTTTTGCTTCATGTATATGTAATTCTTGTTCAAAACTAATAAATATACATGTATACTCTTGAGTCACTTGTCTTATGCAAATACTATTATGGACTCTTTTTATGTTTAGGATATGTATGCATATTGTTTGCTTTGAATAAATCATACATATGCCTTGAAGTCTTAGTTTTAAAGAAAATTGAATTTTCATAATTTCATATGATTGATGTTTTGAGCCTTGTTGACTATTTCATGAACATGCTATTCACATGATGTGTACACTCACACTATTTCTTTATTTATTTATGACTTTATTTCTTGAACACTTTATGAGCATTATCGATTTCGAGTGTCAACTCTTGTGTATTTGGTATGATTCATGAGATATATATGATTTGGCTTCATGTTTGAAGGATCTTTAACTAGTTTTTCAAAAATTACTTTAACTAGTTATTTATTCTTCATTTGTAGAGTTTTCTAGTTTTACAAAATATTTTTCAAACTCTTGTTTTTTGAAAACCCCTACCAACCCTTTAAAGGGCGGATGGATGGGCGACCATGCCTTATATGCTCAAATTACATATCTTTTATCATGTGCATGAAAAGGGTGGATCTTTATGAGTTATACACTGGATTCACATCATATTTTCAATTGGTATTACAATTGATATTTTTGTATATACTCATATTTTATTTTCTATATATGTATGCTTTAAATTTCAGATAATATCAATTTCTATTGGTATTTTCATTTTTCATACATATATATGATTTGTTTGTGCTTGATTTATAATATATTTACATGTTTAAAGTACAAAGTTTGTTTATACTAAGCTTGAATTAAATTTTGATTTCAATTGGTATCTCAATTGGTACTTTTGTAAGCTTATGCATTATTTTCAATTAGTAGTTTTTTATTAATATCAAAATTTACAATATACTTCTATTGGTATCAATATGTTTCGATTTCCAATTTGATTTAAATTTCATTTGGTATTATTATGTTTTACCTATTTGGTATAAAAATTTACCATGTATTTCAATTGGTATCAAAATATAAAATATTTTATTTCATTGATATCAAAATGTACAAATGTTTCAATTTTAATTAGTATCACAAATTTCCTATTTCATATGGTATCAAAATCTTGTGATATCTCAAATTGATTTGTTGATTTAAGAAAAATTCAAAATTTATATTGTTTATTTACAATTGATATCTTAAAATTTTGTTTATGTACAAATGATATCTCAGAATTTGTTTTACTAATTATCAAAATTCGTGTTTAAAATGTTTTGATATGTATTGTCTATATGCAAGGGGAGCTTAACATCTCTTCTATATATAGATTTATGTTGAGTGCATCTTATATTGAGGAGCTTGACATCTCTTTTTATGTGATACACGTGTGTAGGGGGGCTTAACATCTCCACTTATGCATTGTATATTATGCGTTATGTGAGTTAGGGCTTGTCATCCCTTCTTCATGTAATGCATGTATGCAGGAAAGCTAACTTAGCGTCTTCCTCTTCATGAATGTATATCGCATATATATCCTTATGATTGATTTATTTTATTTTACCCCTTTATTGATGATTGACAAAAGGGGGAGAAAGATTTTGAGTTTATATATGCATATTTGAGTTTTTACATATATTGAGTTTATGCATCTTATGTTTTCACAAATGGGGAAAATGTTTTTGAAAGTTTAAGTAAAAAGGGAGAGAAGGTTTATAAAAAAAAAAAAAAAAAAATTTGATTTATGTGTTTTCTCTCACCTTGTTTATGTATATATATTTGTTTAGTTTTATGCTCTTCATTGCAATATCTATTTGTTTATTGTTATGCATGAGTTAAGGGGGAGCTTCTATGAAGCTTAACTTTTATCCATGCATATATAACTCCATGAGTTTTATCATCATCAAAAGGGGGAGATTGTTGGCCCAAAGGCCCATCACTCTAGTTTTGATGATGATTAACTCATGTAGCTATAGTACTAATGATCTTGTGTTTAATTAGTCTCAGATATGTGATCAAGATCTTAGTAGGTGTTTAGCTTCAACGAAGGATTTCAAGTCAAGTTTTGGAGCTAGTACGTGTTTGATTCAAGAGCTTATGCATCAAGACTATATCAAGTACTCAAGAGGAGTCTAACTCTTTGGATTAAGGTTTGGACCAAGTTAAGAAGAAGAAGAAGATTTTCAAGTGAAAACCTTCAAGAGAAGACTTGTGCCTAGGTTTGTTTTAGTAAGATTTTATTTTTAGATAAAATGTAAAGGATAGATTAGTTGGTAGATTACTCAAGTAACATATACACTCACACATAAGATTTAGATGAGTTTTTATAAAAGAGTTTTCATTTTGGAAAAATACTGTTTGGTTTTTGGAGTTTCATATATACATGTGTTTTAACCAAAAACTATTTTAGAGCTTAATAACAAAAACATAGATATTTCATCATATATGTGTAGTGGATCATATCCATACATACTAAGCTTTAAAAGTGTTTAGAATATCTTGTTTTTGTATTTGGAGAAGTTTTGGAAAAATCAATTTGAAAAAATACGATTTTTGTTTCAAGGCAAAACTTCTTTATTACAAAAATAGTTCAAATGTTTGTAACATGTTTTGATTTTACTCAAAAATGTTTTATATCAAAGTATATTACTGAACTTATTTTTGTAGATTTTTAGAGAAGTTACGGGATTTTATTGAAGGAAAAATAACAAGTTTTTAATCCTGAAAAAATACTGTTTTTGGCTTCTACCGGTCGATCGCACGGTCGACCGACGTGCACAAAACGTGCATGGCCAGGGCCAGTCGATCGCACGGTCGACCGCCAGAGAGTGTCTGCTCACTGGAAATGGCCCGGTCGACCAGGCGGTCGACTGCTGGGCCATGCCCTGAAGGCGGTCAACCGGCCGGTCGACCGACCTTCCCAACGGTCGAAAAATCGACCGTTGGCGGTTGACCGGGCGGTCGACCGACAGCAGCGTCAGCTGCTGATTTAGACCCTAACGGCTAGTTTTTGGATGCCTATAAATTGGGGTTCCCATGGACTGTTTTACACAAGATTTCAAGTAGGTTTTCAAACTAGTTTTTGATACATCTTTTAGTGTTTATCTCCACTTATTTAAGAGCCAAAATTGTCATATCAAAAGGAGAGATTTTCAAGAGTGTTTTGTAAAAGAGTTTTCTTTGAGTTTTTCACCACCAAATCAATCCTTGTTTTTCTCACATATACTTGAGCTATCCATTGCTATATCATTCCTATAGGAGAGTTGTTGTGAGATTGTTTTTAGGGGATCAAAGTGTTGTGATCACCAAAGTCTTCATTCTTATTTGAGGAGGCGGACTTGTGGTTTCACGTTGTTTCGGGTTCTAGTGAGAACTCGGTAAAGAGGTGCGGCCTCGGCAAGCTTGTGTGCTTACGTGTGTTTGCTCTTGCTGGAATAAGAGAGGGACTAGAGAGTCCAAAGGAGTTCTAGTGTGAACTCGCTTGTAGGTGTTGCGGCACCGAGTGATCCGATGGGATCGTTTTTAGTGAAAATCCTTCATAGTGTTGAAGGCGGGGAAGTAGAGCAAGTGTGCTCGAACCTCGAAACAAATCTCCCGTGTTTGCGATTGCTCTCTCTATCTCTCACTTATCTTTATATCTTTCATGTTTATATTGCTTTCATCTTATATGCTTGATATATATTTGTGCTCAAATTGATTTATGCTTGGTGATTGTTTGCTCACACTTGTATTCAATCAAGAGAGCCAAAGCGGCACCTCAACTCTTATCTAGAGGAATCTTGAGGAGTTAGTCCAGAGCTCTTCACAGGGAATTTGGCTACACTCTTAGGTTATACTTGGTGTGTTGTGCTTAAGAAATTTTAGTTTACATAAATAGTTTTCATTCCGCATTAATTCACCATTAGATTAGCTAGTCACCTATTCACCTCCCCCTCTAGGTGATTTCAGAGAACTACCAGGAAAGTACCACTGCCACACGATCTTATCCATCATAATAGAGAGATTCGAAAAGATGCCAGCGTGGAAGACGACTATCTCCAGATCAAGCCCTGAAGATATGCATTAATTAGTTATCCAGACATTCCATGATCATCCAGATCCTCACTCAAAAGGTTCCCACCCACTTTGCTCTTCATATTCCTCTCCCATGACTCCAACAAGCGCAAGAGCGGGGGGGGGGGGTATCTGTAGTGATCAGAATCTAACCACTCTCTAGAATTGTGACTTGTGTTCAGCCTTACCAGAAGTGCCTCAAGCAGAAGACGAAAACAACATGCCAATCGGCTCGCATCCAGCCTCAAGGAGAGAGAGTCTCAAGCCTTGACTCGAGTTTACATTCGACCCTAAGGAGAGAGTCTTGAGCCTTGTCCCAAGCTCACATTTGGCCCTGAGGAGAGGACCTTGGGCCCTTTTATTTTCTGACATCCACAACTACCAGACCTCTCCCCGCCTCCACTAGACGAAGTTCAGTAGCGGGGTTCCCCGGTCACAGAGGTAGTTATAATGTCACGATATCCCCACATTATAAATACTCTCCAATTTCATCAGGGGCAGTTCTGGATATTGGTGGATACCTCAGCATACCAAATCCCAACAATCAAGCACAACAATTTGAGCGATGATGAAAGGATCTCAATGAGCAAATCGTGCAGATCCAAGAAATTTGCACTGTCAGTTATGATGCTACAGAATATTTATACCCCTAAAGATCTTTGAAGAAAGAGAAAGCGGTAACAGATCGAAGAAACTGTAAACACAAGAACTCCCTACTGAGTTCACTATAATTACCAGAAAATTAAGTGAATTCTCTCTATCCTCCCATGGTTTTCCTAATTAGGAATTCCAACATAAAACCTTTTGTCTTTGTCTATTTACTGTGCTTGAAATCTGAGAATCATCCCTAACCTAATTAGACCCCCCTTTTGTTTGCAGTGCGAGATAGATCGTTTGATCCGCTGCATTGGAAAATCTCCCCCGCACCTACTAAACCCCAATTAGTAGTGGGATATTCTAATTGATTTATTGGTTACTATAAATCTATTTTCTCTCTCTCAATCACTCCACAACAAATTTCTTTTCTCTTTAAAAGTGCTATCGAATCCCTTTCTCTCGGCACGTCTATTGCCGACCTCGGTGCCCATTGTTAGCCTCTTCCTCATCGCTGAAGTTGAGGCCATCCAAACATTCTTCACGCCACCAAAATCAGACAGAAAACATATTCACGTGAGCAAAATTCTACACCAGTAAGCTTTCTTATTCAGGCCATATCTCACTCCTGAAGTCTAAATCGAGCACTGTTTGAAGCGTTAGATTCAAGACAAAAAGAGCTACAATACTGAAGAATCCATAGCAAGAAAATAGAGAAATCTAGCTTTATTTTATAGGTAATTAAAGAGGTACAATTTCAATCTATAAATCATTTATTTATATGTCGAATATATATTTTTAACTTATTATCAATCTTGATCTATTATCCACTTTAAATCACGAGTTAATTGAATATGAGTTGACTTGTAGTTCTAATATTTTCTTTCTTAATAGTATAAATTTTTACCTACTAAATCATAACATACAATTATTCTTCTTTCTTTGATATAAATCTAGTACTTGCATGTTAAATAAAATATCTAATATTAACTATTTTAACTAGCTTTCCTACCAATTATCGTTCTTGTTGGTGAAATGTTTTATTCGAGTTGTTTTATCTTTTGCTTTTTCCCCATACACGTTTCATACCATTTGGTATCAGAGCACAGTTAGGTATGATTTGCACGTAGAAAGCATTTAAACGTAATTTCTTGCATCTAGTTAAATTTTATTTGAAATCCCCAAAAAATTAGTGTAATTTAGGAGTCATTAAAGGGTAAATTCTTTCTTGAAATTCCGTACGATTGGTATTTAATTAAGAAAGGGTACCCAACGTAGTTTTGTAATTAAGGAACGCCAAGAGCGAAAAACCTTCCAACTGAGTTACGTCGATCTGGCCAATTAGACTGGTAAGATTAGGGTTTAATTAATCCAACAAACTTTAAAAAAAAGAAAATATAAAACCAACAAATTAAAATAAAAATTAGTTTAGATTTGCATTCATATTAGTACTCAGACATTGCATACCAACCCATAGTAGTACCCCGTATTTGCTAGACAAATTTAGTAAATTTCCAATGAAAATCCTACCGTCCGTTCCCACAAATCCCCAGCAATTTGCTGCAATACTCAGCGAGATAAATGCCAAGCTTGATACACGAAAAGGGATAGATGATACACTGAAAAGAATCCTGCTTCAAGAAGGTTTAGACAAGCCTAATACACCAACCCCTCATGTAGTCACTTCCATGATAAAGGAGTTTACTGATATCCCAAAAGAGTTTCAAGATAAATCACCACTAATATGTGACACCCAACCCGAGATTTAATCTGATTCTGAAGAGTTTACATATCACCCAGACATAGATTCTGATTTTGATGAAGACGTAGATGATGGCCTCACCAATGACCAAGTCGATAAAGAACTAGGTGATGACATTATAGAGCCTAGTACCTTGATTTTACCTTAAGCCACCCAGTAATTACAAGATTAACGATGCCTTTCCTAAACACAATATCCCAATTCCTCTCGAAGTCACCACTATTACGGAGCATGTTGATGTCTTTCTTAAGGATGTTCTACGCAATGGCATTAGTCAAACACTTTTGACTCACTCACCTATTGTTAGCACTGCATTTTCATATATAAGAAACAAGAACTGTAGAGTTATTGTTGACAATGAAAGTTGTACCACTGCATTATTTTTTGAGGTATTCAAAAATGATGAATAAATTCATTACTATATTCTCACCATTTAAGGTACCATGGCTCAAATCCACAACCATAAGAGTTCAATAATCATGTCTAGTCCCGGTCGATTTTCAACTCTACCTTTGGAGAACTATGTGACATATATTAGGAACCAAGTCTAAGTTCTCCACTGCTTTTCAATTCCTAATCGATTATCAAACTGAAGTCGTCCATGAGTCTGCATTATCATCTTTTTCATCATATGTGCACGTGAAATTAAATCACAAATCACACAAGGAAGTTATGTATAAAATTGTTCAAAACAATGTCCACTATAAAATTCGAATCGACAGTAGAAAACTGTTTAAAACTTTTAGTGTTGATGATGTTATTTTGCTTACTTGAAGTACTGATCCGTTTCAAATCTTAAAGAAAATAAATTATAATATTGATCGGTTGCTGATATTGCTTATTCATTGTCACATTCTCATACTTGTTATATAATAAACTCTGCTTTTAATCCTAATTATTGTCTAATTTATATGCAGACCCATTGCTAAAGGAAAGGAAAGAGAAATGAGCCAAAAATTCTATCAAAATTCTGATTTAATTCAAAATTAATTCAAAATTAGAAGATCAGGGCAGATCAGAGAAAATAAAATCAGTTGAATATCAGTTAGAATAAATCTTTACAAATCGATTAGTTAAAACCAAAAATCAAAGGCCGTTTCATCAAATCTAGGAGCTAAAACGGGAAATCTAGAACGAAATAAAAGGAAATCATCAAAACCAGGAGCTGTACCCCTGGGTGTGGCCAGGTAGGTGTGGCCACCTGGCCACACCCAGGCCATATTTTCGCAGCCAAAGCTGCGTTTCTGCGGCTTTGTTAGAGAAGTTGGGGGAGCATTTGCTCCCCCTATCTTCGTACGCTCCTCCCGTTGAGTTTTGCCTATAAATACTGGGTTTTTCAGAGACCACAGGGAGCGACCAAGCAGAGATAGATTCTAGGCCAGTTTTTCATTCTTTTTAGTGTAGTTTTTATTTTTCTTTTTATGTAAGTTTTAATTTTCATTTATGTAATTCAGAGGAGATCGGAGTTTCATAGGAGAATGAGAGTGAAACTTGTGCTGAGAGTGACACCGGTGTAAGTTGTTCTTCTTTTCTCTTATTGTTACAACATTGAATCTATAGTTACATTTTTATTTCTTCTTTGTTTTTTTATACTCTTTTTCTTTTTTTCTACTTCTTTTCTTTTGGTACTAATTGCTATCCAAGTGAGTCTATAGTATCGAAAGAGCCTTGCCTTTGCGAGTGCCACCGATAGCTCATGACGATGTATCTTAGTCTCAGTCTGTATTATTTCATACTTGTATCGCCTTGATGATGTAATGTGGAAGAGACGGGAATCAACTCTTATGGGCTATGCGCTAAATGCCTCCACTACAAGGTAACATCGTCACCACAGATTCAAGGTAAGTATTTGGCCAGAGAAGGTAAGTATTTCTTTCTTTTAATTTCTTAGTTTAGATCACCACAATCTCCCAACTATTTTATCACTTTTTTCAATTTCTTTATAAATATCTATTTTTTATTTTCTCCACCTTCTCAATCTGCCACTTTCTTTTTAACTTAACTTTAACTTATTTTCCTTTTTCTTTTGAAGAAATAAAAGAAGATCTTTAACCATTGATTGTAACTTAAAAGAGAGCTTACTAAAAAAACTTCTATCGCTAGTCCCTCCTTGTGGATCACGACCCGCATAACTACTTGCTATAGAGGTAGAATTGAGCACCTTGCACTACTATTATAAATTTCTGAAATTCTGTATTTTCTATGTGCAGGTAAACCTCAATCAAATTTGACGCCGTTGCCAGAAAGGGACGGTAAGTAATTCTCTTTTTAATTTTACATTTTTGGTTAACTTTCTTCTTTACAGGTTAACAATAAAGAAACTTTTGGTTGCAGTGGACATATGATTGAAACGGGAAAATAGTAAGGAAAGAGTTTAGAAAATCTTAGTCTCGTTTCAAAGTAAACGTGTAGCAAGGGCTAGACGGGTCGATTCACAGAGAAGGATGCGATGGAAGCTTTTCGGAAAGATCTTCTCTGTATTTGGCTTAGAAAAGAAAAGAGATATTGATTAGATTTGATCAAGCTAAAGAAGTAAAGTTTACTAATCATCTACCACAACCTAAAGTATTAGTCTCAAAGAGTGAACATCATATTGAATGAAGAAGTATCCATCCTAGATTATTAATTGAGAATCAAGTAAGATGAATAATAACGTTGAACCCTAATTAGTGTGCACTAAGAAAAATTAAACTATCGCTCATCCTAATTTCAAAGTATAGCATAAGAGAAATTTTTTAATTAAAATTATGCT
The DNA here is from genome assembly GCA_038442645.1 of Agave tequilana. Lineage (NCBI taxonomy): Eukaryota > Viridiplantae > Streptophyta > Magnoliopsida > Asparagales > Asparagaceae > Agave > Agave tequilana. The sequence continues at coordinate 89,854 of JAVJIF010008738.1, forward strand.
ATCAAAGATTTTAAGTATGAACTATGAGTAATCATTTAAAAAGTGCAACCTGAATTAAGTAAACGTAATTATCGATTCATCTTCAAGAACACCATTTTAATCCTAGGGTTTCTAACAATAATAGGATGTCAATCAATTCATCTTTTAAACTAAACTAAGGCTGGTCGAGAGATTAGCAAACTATAGTTTTAATTATTTATTCATATTTTTATTTTTATTTTCAATTTTTATGTTAAATATTAAAAGTTGCATGAAAGCGAAAAGAAGAAAAATAATTAATCTAAGCAGAAAAACTGAATTGAATTGCAAAGAAGAATGAAGAACCTCTTTATTGGATGTCACTGACCAATTACAAAGCTCCTCTCCTTCTTCAAAATATTCTTTTTCAAATAACAAAAACTAGAAATACAAGAAATTTCAGAAAGAAGAAAAGATCTAAAGAAAACCCTAAGCTTCAGTCTCTAGATCCCCCTCTCTGTTGCTCTGCAGGGGTATTTATAGGAGATATAAGACATAGAGTCCTAGTACAACTCTTCCATAAAACCGCGTAATCAGAATCATCCAAATGGCCGCGAAAACGCGGCCATAGCCGCGTTTCCGCAGCAATAGCGTGGCCAACGGCCATGCGCTTTCTTACGTGGCCTCCTCTGGTCCGTTCATCTGGGCTCCTCCTTCTGGATTCTGTATTCAAACCTTCTATCTTGAGAACTCGGGATAACTTGAGAAGTAAGTTATCACAAATCCGAATTTATAAAAGGATTTGTTCTTTATCTTTAAGCTTTTCTCCCCTTTTATCTTTATCCTTGTATTACAAGCAGCCAGGTTTAAGTAGAAGTCCATCTCTGTTTAAGGATAATGATCCATCTTATCCTTTTCCTCCTCTTTTTAGCAATTAGGAGTTCTATTTTATCCTTCCTCTTCCTCCCCTAGATTTTAAATTAATTTAAAATCTAAGTTTAGATTAGGTTAGATAAGATAGAAGCTTCTAAATTACTACAATTAATTATGCATGTGGGCTTGTGGGATTCTTGGGCTTTGGGCCTTCACTTGTACTTTATTTCTTTATTTTTTTAATCACTCAAGGCCTGCACACATTAAACAATAAAACATTAATAGTAGTGCATAATAAAAGAATAAGTAGGAAAATATGATAATAAATGTGCATTTTTAACCGCCTATCACACCCCCACACTTATCCTTTTGCTCGTCCTCGAGTAAAAATAAAAAAGAAAAAGGAAAAGAAAATAAAACCTAACCTATGTAACTCACTTTCGTAGGAATCACGATTGCACTTAGCACGTGCAACAAGCCGTTAAACCTCTAAGTTACCCTAGAGGACGAGTGTTGTCTCATAAGGGTTTTCAGTGAATTACACCCACAAAATTCATAAAAAAGAATAAAATGTTAGTGATTAATAATATGTATTATTATTATTATTTATTTTGAAAAAGTAGAGAAATATTTGAAATATATTTGAAGAAACTAAGCAATCTATAAGTTTTAGGATTATCATTTTTATTCATTCTTGAACTTAGTCTCTATATAATAATTTGTTATCAATTTTAGGTAAGGATTAAAATTGAATTTTATATAGTCTCTTTTGTTACCCTAAGTCATATGCATCCTTGTGAATCTTCACTAGGGATTCTTTAACTTGGACTCTCATGCTTCTTTATTATTATTATTATTCTCTCTTTTTTTTAATATATATAACTCATCTAATTTTCTTTTGTATAAGTATCAAGGCTTCTTGAGGCCCTCATACCTAACTAATTGACTATTAGATGTGTTAGTACATAAATAATATTTCTTAGTTTTTTTAGGATTTCTAATTTACCCATGTTGCAAGCCTAAGGTCGGTGGCTCCCAAACTGGTCGGTTTAGGGCGTCGGGTGAGAAAACACCCCACGGACTTAAGGACTCGAGTGAACTAGTCCACAAAACCAAGACTTTATTTATAAAAATCACTTTTAGACGTGAATACTTATGCTTCTTGAGGCACATGTACCCAGCTTAATTAGTGAACTCTTTTTTTTATATTATTTTTTTATAAGGCACAAGAGTCTTTATCTTAGAATCCTAGAAGTGAAAGTGTAGGTATGCACATTTCATTAAGGTAAAAATGAAGACTAATTAATTATTCAAATTTTCCTCCTATACCTAAAAAAATCCAACAATTTATTTTATTTCGACCAAGTGTTTAGAAATCCTAATCATGATTTTCCTAATTCTTAAGATTAACTGGATTTCTTTCAAAAGATAAGTCAAAATATTGTCTCCTTTTTCAAATATATATATATATATATATATATATATATATATATATATATATATATTTGATTTTTGTTAAGTTAATAACCTATGTTAGAATAATCTATGTTAAAAAAAATTATTTTAAATTTTTTATTATATATATATATTTTTTTTATTTTGAAATTAAGGTTAGTACCCTCCTCCACACATGTCTCATGCATTATCCCCAATGTTTAGATGCATGAAATGAACTGGCAGAGAGGTAGAGTTACCGATACATTGGGTCAAAAAGACCCATGGCTGTGTTTGTTTTCGGTACTGATTCCAAAAATGATTTCAGACGTTGACCATTTACCTTGAATACATTTCCATTTTTAGGGTCGTATATCTCTATGGCTCATGTGAAAACACAGTTTTAACAATGAAAGACCCTGTCCATCTTGATTTTAACTTTTCGGGAAAGAGGTGAAGTCTAGAGTTATAGAGTAAGACTTTTTGTCCTTGGACAAAAGTTTTTCTCGTGATGAACTTATCATGAAAAACCTTAACCCTATCTTTCATAATTTTGCATTTTCATACGCCTTGTTGCTTAACTCCTCAAGTTCAGAAATTTGTAATTTTTGAAGTTCACCGGCCTTATCTAGATCAAAATTCAGCTGCTTAATTGCCCATAAAACTCAGTGCTCTATCTCAACAGGAAGGTGGCAAGCCTTTCCAAAGACTAGTCTATAAGGAGACATTCCTAGAATCGTTTTAAAGGCGGTCCTATATGCCCATAAGGCATCTACCAATTTGGTAGACCAGTCCTTCCTGTTTTGATTCACAGTTTTCTCCAAGATAAGCTTAACTTGCCTATTGAAAACTTCAACCTGCCCACTGGTTTGAGGATGGTAAGGTGTAGATAACTTGTGTGTTATGGCATATTTTCGCATAAGAGCTTCAAAAGTTCTATTGCAAAAATGTGTGTCATTATCACTAATTATAGCACGAGGGGTTCCAAAGCGTGAAAAGATGTTTTCTTTCAAGAATTTGACAACAACTTTGTTGTCATTTGTCTTGCAAGGGGTGGCTTCCACCCATTTGGATACGTAATCTACAGCCAACAAGATGTATTGGTGCCCAAATGAATTAGGGAAGGTACTCATAAAATCAATACCCCAAACATCAAAGAGTTCTACTTCTAGAATTGGATTTAGGGGCATCATATTACGTTTAGAAATCCTTCCGATCATTTGACATCTTGTGTAAGTTTTGCAAAAGTCAAATGCGTCTTTAAACAAAGTGGACCAATAGAAGCCACTCTGTAGTACCTTTTCGGCTATTTTGCGGGGACCAAAGTGTCCACCGCAAGCAAATTCGTGACAAAAGGCTAGAACGCTTCTAGTTTCCTCTTTGGGAACATATCTCCTAATTATTTGGTCGTTGCAATATTTGAAGAGGTAAGGATCCTCCCACATGAAATACCGGACTTGAGATAAGAACCGGTATCTATCCTGTTTTGACCAACTAGATGTTGTTTGGTTTGTGACTAAGTAATTAACTATGTCGGCAAACCACGGTTCCGTAGAGATGGCTAAAAGTTATTCGTCGGGGAAATTATCGTTGATGGGCAGTTCGTCGGAAGGTGCGTTTGGCACACGAGAGAGATGGTCTGTAACGACATTTTGACACCCTTTTTATCTCGAATTTCGAGATCGAATTCTTGAAGGAGGAGGATCCAACGAATGAGTCAGGCCTTCGCATCCTTTTTGAGCATTAGGTATCGAAGTGCAGAATGGTCGGTAAATATCGTGGTTTTGGTCCAAAGTAGGTATGGGCGGAATTTCTCCAATGCGAACACTACTGCCAAGAATTCTTTCTCGATTGTAGTATAGTTCACTTGGGCATCATTGAGTGTCCTACTTGAATAATAGATCACGTGTTGCTTGTTATCTTTGCGTTGTCCTAAGACAGTGGCTATAGCAAAATTGGAGGCATCACACATGATCTCAAAGGGTTTGGACCAGTCCGGAGGTGAGATGATAGGTGCAGAGATAAGTTCCAATTTTAGCTTCTCCCATGCGCTACTACACTTGTCATCAAAGATGAAGGGCACGTCTTTGGCTAAAAGGTTTGTAAGGGGTCTAGCAATTTTGCTAAAATCCCTAATGAACCAATAGTAAAACCCGACATGTCCTAAGAAAGAACGAATGTCTTTCATGCATCGTGGAATTGGGAGTTTGTTTATGATCTCCACCTTAGCCTTATCCACTTTGATCCCTTTCCTAGATATCTCATGACCTAGGGTAATCCCATGCTGCACCATAAAGTGGCACTTTTCCCAATTTAGGGTCAAGTTCTTTTCGGTGCACCTTTTAGCACTAGCTCTAAGTGATGTAGACATTGGTCAAACGAATTTCCATAGATGGAGAAATCATCCATGAAGATCTCCAAGAAGCGCTCGACCATGTTGGAGAAAAGGCTTAACATGTAACGTTGGAATGTGGCGGGGGCATTGCATAGGCCGAAAGGCATTCGGCGTTAGGCAAACGTCCCAAATGGATATGCGAACGTTGTCTTTTCTTGGTCCTCCGGGGCTATTGGGATTTGGTTATACCCTGAGTAACCGTCCAAGAAACAGTAATACTCATGGCCCGCTAACTGTTCTAGTATTTGGTCGATAAATGGGAGGGGAAACGGTCTTTTCTAGTAGTGGCTTTCAACTTGTGATAGTCTATGCATACTCGAACCTTGGTAAATAGTCATGTTTGCACTAACTGTTGCTTGTCATTTTCCACCACAGTAAAACTGGACTTTTTAGGGACCACGTGAACTGGGCTGACCCATTGGCTATCGAAAATGGGATAAATATCTCATTATCCAACAGTTTCATTATTTCGCCTTGTACAGCCTCTTGTATGAGCGGGTTTAGCCTACGTTGTGGGTCCCTCTTCGGTTTAACCCCTTCATTTAAATGGATTCTATGCTGAACTATTTTAGGGGTTAGTCCCTTGATATCGGCCATAGTCCAAACAATGGCTTTCCTATGTCTCTTAAGGGTTGCCAATAGGTCTTCCTCTGGCTATTAGTCAAATTGGAGGCAACTATGACTGGTAACGTCTCTTGTTCACCAAGGTAGGCGTACTTAAGATGTTTAGGCAAGGTCTTTAACTCCAAGTAATGAGTTGGCTCGATGGGTGGAGGTGTTAAGCTTAAATTCTCCATTTCTATAAAACTTGACTTGCTGCCTACTCAATCTCATCAAGGTTGAGATCACTAGATTCTAACTCTTCCTCATCCTTTGATTCTAGTGTGATCTCCTCTTTGTGCTCACTAGTCATATTTTCAATGAAGTGGACCTCAAAGGGTTGGTCGTTTATGTCGAGGGGTGTTTACCTAAGTTGAAAACATTGACTTCCTTGGTCATGTCTCCAAAAGTCAATCTCATGGATCTGTTTCTACAATTTATGATTGCGTTAGCAGTTGCTAGGAACGGACGTCCTAAGATGACGGGAGTTTGGGACCTAGGATTAGATACAGGTTGTGTCTCTAAAACAATAAAATCAACTGAGTAAATGAATTCTCCTACACGTATAAGGACATCATTGATTTCTCCCTTTGGAACTTTAATTGATCGATCAGCTAATTGGATCGTAACTTGAGTTGGGTTGAGTTCGCCTAAGCCAAGTTGCTGATATACGGAGAAGAGAAGCAAATTAATGCTTGCTCCCAAATCGAGGAGTGCTCTACTAATTTCAGCTCGACCTATTGTGCAAGAAATGGTGGGGGCAACCAGGGTCTTTGTACTTGACTGGGATCTTGTTGGACAATAGCTCACTAATGTTAGTGGCTAGAAAAACCTTCTTGGCACATTTGTCTTTCTTTTCTTGGTGCACATATCCTTAAAGAATTTGGCATAACTAGGGACCTGTTGGATTGCATCAAGAAGTGGTATATTAAGCCTAACTTGATTAAATACCTCGAGCAATTTCTCCATATGTGCATTATTATTACTCCTTAGCCTATTTGGAAATGGGACTATAGGTTTGTGCACTTGTTTTGCTGACTTATCAACTTCAGATTCTTTGGAGTTTTGTGGAGATGGAGTGGAACTAGATGGAATGGACAATTGATCTGGGTCTTGTGGCATGGATACTTGATTATCAACTTGTTTTCCTGATCTCAATGTATGAACCAAGTTACACTGGTTTGGGTCTTGAGCCTCATTGGCATGCCTAGGATTCCTAGGGTTTGACACTGGTTGACTTGGTAGAGTTTCCTTTTATCTTTCTTGTTGATTCAGTTGTATCTCTATCCTAGTCAAGACTTGAGCTAGTGTGTCTTGGCTCTTAACTAGAGTGTCCACCTTTCTTTCTATATTGGAGAGTCTTGTTTCCATATGTGAATTTTAGAAAGAAGGTGAAGGATTTTGGTTGGGATAATTTTATTGATAAGGAGATTGTTGGAGAATTTGGGCCTTGTTTGATCATTGTTGTTTGGGCCCCATGAGAAATTTGAATGATTTCTCCAACCAGGATTATAGGTGGATGAATATGGATTGTTAGTGGGCCTTGTGAAGGCTACACTCATATGCTCGGGCAAAGTTTGATGAGCTATAAAGACTGGACATTCCTCGAACACATGGTTCATGGCTTGACAATAAGTACAGCCCGCCGAAGGTGTTGGGCTGACTTGGTTCACTGAGACTGGTTCTTTAGTTTTAAGAGCTTCTAGTCTTCGCATCACAGCAGCTAGTTTAGCTTCGTTAGCTATGTTAGCCTCAATGGAATGGACACCTCCTTTAGTAGAGCTAGGGTCATTAGTCCTAAATTTTTCCGGAGTTGGTTCCCATTGAATGGTATTATCAGCTAATTCTTCATATAATAACCATCCTTCGTCTTCGTTCTTTTTCAAAAATCCTCCTTGGCACATGGATTCTAATAGGGTTTTTGTTTGATATTCTAATCCATCATAAAGAGCTTGGTAGAGTCGCCATTTCTCTATCCCATGTGAGGACATTGGGCAAGGAGGTCCTTAAAACATTCGAAGTACTTCTAAAAAGGTTCATTAGCTGTTTGCTTAAACTGCAAGATGCTTTTCCTACTTAGTGCAGTCTTATGAACGTGATAAAATTTCTTTAAGAAGGCTTTGACGAAATTATCCCATGAGGATATGGAACCGGCCTATAGACTGTAAAGCAATTTCTTTGCTAAGTCTTTCAAAGAGAATGGGACAAACCGTAATTTAATGGCATCTACTCCTAGGCTGGGTATTTTCATCTTAGACATACTTCTTCAAATTCCCTTATGAAAAAGTATGCATCCTCGGATTCAAATCCATAAAATTTAGGAAGAGTGTTGATGTATTGTGGTTTTAGCTCAAATTGGTCAACACTTTTATTTGGTAACTGAATGCAAGATGGAAGAGAGGTCCTAATAGGATAGAACCTATCTTGCAGTATGGTGGTTGTGCCATGTGTGAATCGGGTTTTTGTTCGGGTGGTGAACTGGTCCTAGTTAGTCTAGATGTGAATGGGTCTCTCGACCAAGCTGACATGCACAGTTAACAAACAAGTTCACCCAATCAATCAAGAAAGAGGAAAAAAATCAAAAATCTTAATCTAGGGTAAGCCTGGACCTAGACGACTCCTAACTTTAGACTGTCTTTAGGAGGTATATTGCCGATCTTAACCACCAGTTAATCGGCCAGGTAGGTGGCAAGATCGGTGGGAGGTTATCCGTCAAAGACGTTCCTTAATTAAGTAACCACCAATCTTTGGGCTTTCGGCCCTTAATCCCCTTCCTAGGCACCGATTTGGCGAGAGTTAATTTCGAATAACTTCCTCCTTCAGCCAATCTCCTCATGAGTCCGAGTTAACCTAAGGCCAACGTCTAGTCAATTTTATTTTAGGGTTAGAGTTGTGAGTGCGACGGAGATGATTTGTGGGCCAAGGAAGGGTGATGAAATCTCCACCTTATCTTGTTTATGGGAATTGCCCTTAATTGATTTAGTGCACGTGTAAAGTAATAGACAAGTATTCACTCAAAAGCAATAAATCAACCAAAGGTGTTTCCTAGTCTGTATTAATGCGAACGTACCTTGTCGCCAGCACTCTTCAACAGAAATTAAGAAAATTTAAATAGACACGTGCCTATGATGCAAGAGTCTAATTTTTTTATTAATCAACTAATAGGTTACTATTAATTAGTTAGCAGTATGCAGGGTGATCACAGAGAAAATTATCAAAACAGTAAACAGAACGTTGCAATTTACAGCAACCTGTAAAACTTCAGTCAGTAGTTCCCTACTATAGCCGCGAATCGCGGCTATTACCGCGTTTGCGTGACTAGATAGTAGCCTCTGTTGCTCTGCCTTCTAGGGCAGAGGCACAGAGTTGCTATATGTCCTTAGCTGCAGTTATAGTTCCTGTTCTCTGATCCTGCAAACAGAAAGAAAAAAAAGAATTAGTTTTTGAGAATATCGTGCGGTTCCCTCCCCGACAACGGCGCCAAAATTTTGATTGAAACAGGAAAATAGTAAGGAAAGAGTTTAGAAAATCTTAGTCTCGTTTTAAAGTAACCGTGTAGTAAGGGCTAGACGGGTCGATCCACAGGGAAGGATGCGATGGAAGCTTTTTGGAACGATCTTCTCTGTATTTGGCTTAGAAAAGAAAGAGATATTGATTAGATTTGATCAAGCTAAAGAAGTATAGTTTACTAATCATCTACCACAACCTAAAGTATTAGTCTCAAAGAGTGAACATCATATTGAATGAAGAAGTATCCATCCTAGGTTATTAATTGAGAATCAAGTAAGATGAATAATAACGTTGGAACCCTAATTAGTGTGCACTAAGAAAAATTAAGCAATCGTTCATCCTAATTTCAAAGTATAGCATAAGAGAAGTTTTTTACTTAAAATTATGCTATCAAAGTTTTTAAGTATGAACTATGAGTAATTATTTAAAAAGTGCAACCTGAATTAAGTAAACCTAATTATCGATTCATCTTCAAGAACACCATTTTAATCCTAGGGTTTCTAACAATAATAGATGTCAATCAATTCATCTTTCAAACTAAACTAGGGTTGATCGAGAGATTAGCAAACTATAATTTTAATTAGTTATTCATATTTTTATTTTTATTTTCAATTTTTATGTTAAATAAGAAAAGTTGCATGAAAGCGAAAAGAAGAAAAATAATTAATCTAAGCAAAGAAACTGAATTGAATTGGAAAGAAGAATGAAGAACCTTTTTATTGGATGTCACTGACAATTACAAAGTTCCTCTCCTTCTTCAAAATATTCTTCTTCAAATAACAAAAACGAGAAATACAAGAAATTTTAGAAAGAAGAAAAGATCTAAAGAAAACCCTAAGGTTCAGTCTCTAGACCTCTCTATTGCTCTGTAGGGGTATTTATATAAGATATAAGACGTAGAGCCCCAGTACAACTCTCCCATAAAATCGCATAATCAGAATCATCCAAATGGCCACGAAAACGCGGCCATAGCCGCGTTTCCGCAGCAATAGCGTGGCCAATGGCCACGCGCTTTCTTGCGTGGCCTCCTCTGATCTGTTCATCTGGGCTCCTCCTTCTGGATTCTGTATTCAAACCTTCTATCTTGAGAACTCGGGATAACTTGGGAAGCAAGTTATCACAAATCCAAATTTATAAAAGGATTTGTTCTTTATCTTTAAGCTTTTCTCCCCTTTTATCTTTATCCTTGTATTTCAAGCAACCAGGTTTAAGTAGAAGTCCATCTCTGTTTAAGGATAATGATCCATCTTATCCTTTTCCTCCTCTTTTTAGCAATTAGGAGTTCTATTTTATCCTTCCTCTTCCTCCCCTAGATTTTAAATTAATAATTTAAAATTTAAGTTTAGATTAGGTTAGATAAGATAGAAGCTTCTAAATTACTGCAATTAATTATGCATGTGGGCTTGTGGGATTCTTGGGCTTTTGGGCTTCACTTGTACTTTATTTCTTTATTTTTTTAATCCCTCAAGGCCTGCACACATTAAACAATAAAACATTAATAGTAGGGCATAATAAAAGAATAAGTAGGGAAATATGATGATAAATATGATGATAAATGTGCATTTTTAACTACCTATCAACATATAAGTGGCTCTGGACTCTGCTCAAGAAAGCAGAGCCCAGTAGTCTCAGATTTGCTACATTCTAGTGACAAACTGAGTGAACTACTAACCTGTATTTTTACAGGTTGGCTGAATTGTAAAGCTAAAATTCTGTAGCTATTTATTTCCTTGTTTATCTTATTGTACAAATTTTCTAACTTCAATAGTAAAATGATGTTTGTTAAATGCTAAAAATAGTTTAGACTTTTCATTTAGGCACTTGTTTAATTCGTTTACATTTTATATTACTGTTGAAGAGTGCTAGAGCAAAAGGTACGTATGCATAGCATATAGTTTAGGAAACATTCTTGGGTGATTATTTGCTTGTTGAATGTTACTTTTCTATATCTTGCACACATTGTACAATCAATCTTAAGGGCAAAACTCAAATCAAGATAAGGTGAGGAAGTCATTACCCTCCTTAGCCCACAAACAATATCCTCACTCACTAACCCAAGCTAACTAAAACTGAATAGATGTTGGCCCTAGGAACATGTCGAACTTATATAGGAGACTGACCTAAGGGGGAAGTTGATTTGAATTTGACTCTTGCCAAATCGGTGTCTAAGGTTGGGGATTGAGGGGCGAAACCCTGAAAGTTGGTGGTTTGGCATAATTAGGCCCGTTGCTTAGGCACGGATATCTCCCACTGATCTTGCCCCTACCTGGTCGATTAACTTATGATCAGATTCAACAATATATCCGTGGACAGTCTAACCAGTTAGGAGTCGTTTAGGTCTAAGGTCTACCCTAACTTAGATTAGATTTTTTTTCTTTTTATTTGTTTGCTTATTTGTTTGTTTTCTTTATTTGTATTTGATATTTCTTGTGTGATATGGCTTATAATAACAATTTTTCTAATTTTAATGGTAATCCATATTTCACCCCATTTGACTCGGATAATTCTAACCAGAATTTTTACAAAATGAACCAACCAAATACACCGGGTTGGACTTATTCAAATCAATACAATTCATTCCCCCAATCTTATGACCATAATTTTTAAAATAATTCCAACTCTTTACAGAGTCAATAATGGGGATTCACCTCCCCCGAGTCTAATTTCAACCAACTTGTCCTCCTTATCCACCTTGTCCATAATTTTCATAATATTCATTTCCCAATTTTGCTTCCTATACTCCTTTTCTAGACTAACCCATTGAAGAAAAATCTGAGCTAGAAAAGAGTATAGGAGCCATGCAGGAGGCTGAACGAAAATTTCAGGCCTCCCCAATTCCACAATATTTTCAAGATTCATACTCAGTTCCACCAGTTCAAAATAGAAAACCATCAATCTTGGAAAAGCATTTCTGCGACTTTGTTAGAGAAGTTGGGGGAGCATTTTCTCCCCCTATCTTCGTACGCTCCTCCCCGTTAGGTTTTGCCTATAAATACTGGGTTTTTCAGAGACCACAAGGAGCGACCATGCAGAGATAGATTCTAGGCCAGTTTTTCATTCATTTTAGTGTAGGTTTTTATTTTTCTTTTTATGTAATTTTCAGTTTTCATTTATGTAATCCAGAGGAGATCAGAGTTTCATAGGAGAATGAGAGTGAAGCTTGTGCTGAGAGTGACACCGGTGTAAGTTGTTCTTCTTTTCTCTTATTGTTACAACATTGAACTATAGTTATATTTTTATGTTCTTCTTTATTTTTTTGTACTCTTCTTCTTCTTTTCTACTTCTCTTCCTTTGGTACCAATTGCTATCCAAGTGAGTCCTATAACATCGAAAGAGTCTGGCCTTTGTAAGTACCACCGATAGCTCATGACGATGGATCTTAGTCTCGGTCTGTATCATTTCATACTTGTATCGTCTTAATGATGTAATATGGAAGAGACGGGAATCAACTCTTATAAGCTATGCGCTGAATGCCTCCACTTCAAGGTAACATAGTCGCCACAGATTCAAGGTAAGTATTTAGTCAGAGGAGGTAAGTATTTCTTTCCTTTAATTCTTTAGTTTAGATCATCACAACCTCTCAACTATTTTATCACACTTTTCAATTTCTTTGTAAATATCTATTTTCTATTTTCTCCACCTTCTCAATCTACCACTTTCTTTTAACTTAACTTTAACTTATTTTTCTTTTTCTTTTCAAGAACTAAAAGAAGATCTTAACCATTGATTGTAACTTAAAAGAGAACATGCTAAAAAAGCTTTCATCGCTAGTCCCTCCTTGTGGATCACCACCGCATAGCCACTTTCTATAGCGGTAGACTTGAGCACCTTGCACTACTGTTATAAATTTCTGAAATTCTGTATTTTCTGTTTGTAGGTAAAATCTCAATCAAATATATATATTATAGATTTTGGTATCAGTTCTATTTTCAATATTGAAGATCTAGTGAAATACAAAAGTTTTGATTTTAATCCTAGCAACTTTCTTATTAACGAGCCATCCCATGAGGTATTTTTGAGAGGCTCTTCATTCCGCCAATTTCAAATATTTTACCTATTACAGTGGATCAGATTAACAAAATTTTAGATAATGAGGTTATCATAACTCGTATGTATTTTGGTTCGATGGAAAGAAAGAGCACCGAATGATGACTCATGGAAAGACCAAAGTGCCCTACAACAGATTAATCCCAACATGTTGAAGCAAGATGAGATCATTCCTACTGTTGACTCAACGGAGTCGAGCTCTCTCCAACCCGGGAGAATGATGCGAAAATCAAAGCACCAATATCATGAAGCGTGTATCATCTTGGAGAAGACACGCCAACTGAATATAGATCGAGTAGTGAAAATACACCTAGAGGGGGGGTGAATAGGTGTACAAGCTAATCTAATGAAAATAATGTAGAATTAAAAATTATTTAAGCAAACTAAGTTATTAAGCAAAACACACAAGATATAACACAAGAGTATAGCCGAATTCTCGGTGAAGGGCTCTAAACTATCTTCTCAGGATTCCTCTAGATTAAGAGTTGAGGTGCCACTATGGCTCTCTTGGTTGAAAACAAGTGTGAGCAAATAATCCCATGTATATAACAATAGAGTATAAGATATATCAAGCATATAACGATATAAGAAATGTAAGCATGCAAGATATGTAAACACAAGTGAGAGAGAGCAATCGCAAATACGGGAGATTTATTTCGAGGTTCGAGCATGGCCTTCAACCCTATGAAGGATTTTCACTAGAATCGATCCCACTGGATCACTCGGTGCCACAACACTTACAACGAGTTCACACTAGAACTCTTGGACCCGCAAGTCCCTCACTTGTTCTCGCAAGAACAACACACGCAAGCACACTAGCTTGCCGAGGCTGCCCCTCTTACAACTCATTCAACCACACGTCAGAACACTTGGTGATCACTTCAATAGATTACCACAAAACTTTCTTCACCGAGGTCACAACCTCTATAACTCCTCACAATACAAAGATAAAACCTTGTGGTCGCTTCTTTGATCACAAAAATAACTCTCACGATAAAGATCCCTAGAGGATTGATATAGCAATAGAAAACTCAAGTTGGTTTGAGAAAAACAAGATAGAGTTGTGGTGAAAAGATCAAGAAAACTCTTTAAAAAAACACTCTTAAAACTCTCCTTTTGATATGGAAGAATTAGCCCTAAAACAAGTGGAGAAAAACTCTAAGAGAGGTAGGAAAAACTAGCTTTAAAACTCTCCAAAAATCTTATATAAAACAGCCCCAAGAGATGGCTTATTTATAGCCTCTCAAAATATAGCCGTTGACAGCCAACTCAGCAGCAGATACTGCTGTCGGTCGACCGGCCGGTCGATCGCCCAGTCGACCATGCCTGGGCATTGACCTACCAGTCGATTACCCGGTCGACCGAGGCCAGATCCAGAGAGCACAACCCTCTGGACGGTCGACCAGTCGGTTGACCGGGGCCATAGCGGTCGACCGCCTGGTGGATCGGACCTCAAGCCAAATTGTCTGTGCATGTTCTGTGCACATCGGTTGACCGCCCGGTCGATTGACTTCTGTCTCGGTCAACCGGCCGGTCGACCGGCAGAGGCCTGGTCAGACCTTTTGGGTATTAAAACTTGGTCTTTTTAATTTAAAAAAATCCCATAAAATTGTTGGCCCAGAGGCCCTTCACTCTAGTTTTGATGATGATTAACTCATGTAGTTATAATTTACTAATAATCTTGTGATATTTAGTTTCAGATATTTGATCAAGATATTAGTAGGTGATTAGCTTCAACAAAGTGTTTTTGGAGCTTTCACATATTGATTCAAGAGCTCGAGCGTCAAGATCGCATCTAGTACTCGGTTGGAGTCAAGCTCAGTGGATTGTATTTGGATCGAGTCAGCTTGGAGACAAAAAGACTTCGGTTTGGGTTTAGTTTAGTATGTTTAGATCTTGTGTAAAGATAAGATAGTGTTAATATACTCAAGTTCACATACACACACAAGTTTGTTGGTTTTGGTTTTCGGTTTAACCGATTTTGGTTTTGCATGTCAAAAACATAGATATAAATCTTTACATGTATGTTGGATTCTATCCATATAAATATTCTTCTAAAATGTCTCAATATCATGTTTGTGTATTTACATAAGTTTTGGAGAAAACAGTTTTCCATTTCAAAGTTTAATTTTTGGAAAATACAGTTATCGTTTAAAAACTAAATTACAATATCACAAAAATGGTTCAAATTGTTTATAATATGTGTTGAATTCTTGTCACACATATTTGTATTTCAAAGATCTTATAAGAACATATTTTTTGTGGAATTTATGTGATTTTATGGGATTTATTTGGTAATAAAAAGACAAATTTTTTTAATCCCTAAAAGCTGGACCTGACCTTCTGTTGGTCGACCGGACGGTCGACCGCTACAGAAGTCGATCGACCGGTCCGGTCAACTGACGCACAAACGTACACGGCAGCTCGGGCTGGTAGGCCGATCGACCGGCAGAGAGCTGTTGCTCTCTGTATCCAGTCCCGGTCGACCGGCCGGTCGACCGGTGGCTCAACGGTCATAAAAATGACCATTGATCAGTCGACTGGAAGAAGGGCATTTCTAATCTTTCCTGATGCCAACGGGCAGATTTCTTCGAGGGTTATAAATAACCCCTCCTTGACTGACTGCACCCCACTCTAAGGTGGGGGCCGGTTGACCGGGCGGTCGACCATTGGCTTTGGCCCGATCGATCAGGCGGTCGACCGGTGGCACAACGGTCATAAAAATGACCGTTGGCCGGTAGACCGGGCGGTCGACCGACAGTAGATTTTTTCTGCTGTCTTGGCCCAACTGCTAGTTTTTTAGAATGGCTATAAATACCCATTCCTTTGGGCTGTTTTGATTAACAATTTCAAGAGCAATATTCCTATCTTCTTAAGTGTTTTAGCTACAAGTTTTAAAAGAGTTTTTGGGTTTAAAAGTTCTATCTTTATTTGTTTTAAAGTGTTGAAAAAATCAAAGAAAAATAGAGTATTTGAGAATTGGTTTTTGATCTTTATTTTAACATCTATCTTGTGATTTTTCCAAGTATTTTTCTTTGTTGTTTCATTTTCAAACACTTTACATTCTCACATTTGAGCTATCATATCTATCCTATCTATTAGGATCTATTTTGTGAGAAAATTGGTATGTGGTTGTTGACACCACCAAGTGTTGTAAACCTTCTTTACTTTGTGATATCCCTCTAGTGAGAGGTGATTGTGGAGGTTGTGTTCATATCCCTCTAGTGAGAGGTGACTGTGGAGGAGTTTGGTTGTATTGGTTTCCCTCTAAGTGTAGAAGTGATTGATTGTGGAGTTGTGGCTTTGAGCCTTATCCCTCTTGTGTGAGGTTGATTGTTGTTTGGCTAAGTACCCATCCCTCTAAGTGTAGAGGTGATAGTTGTTGTGCCTTGCCTCTTGTGAAGAGGTTGTGTTTGTTGGAGAGAGGAGTTGTGTACTCTTAGATTGTATTACCCAAATCCTCAGTGGAGGTTCCCTGTGTGGGAAGTCCTATATGGACGATATAGTGAAAATCCTTCTGTGTGAAGGCGGGGACATAGTGCAGTGGCTCGAACCTCGAAACATATCTTGTTGTTTGCGATTGATCCACTATCTCTTAACTCTCTCTCTCTCTTTGTGCATTGCATCATATTGATCATATCATATATATGCTTCGGTTTGATTGTATGCCATACTTGTGTTAAACCAAGAGAGCTTTACATAGCACCTCAACTCTTATTTAGAGGAATTTAGAGGAGATAGCCCAGAGCCATTCACCGGAAATTCGGCTACACTTTTTGGTTTCACTAAGTGTGTTGCAATTAGTTTTTAATTCCGCATTATTTGTCATTAGATTAGCCTTATACCTATTCACTCCCCTCTAGGTGTACTTTCAATTGGTATCAGAGCCTACGCTCCTGATATTAGGTTTAACTACCTAGGAGTGAGATCTTGGCTAGCTAACTAGTATTTGCATTTGCACACTTATTTGTTTACACACACTCATGGATTATCTTGCACCTCTCATATTTGATGTTTTCAACATTGATATGTGGAAGCTTAGAATGAGTATGTACCTTAAAACCCTAGGCTTGCATGTTTTTCTTACCGCTACCAAGAAATCTTATCTTGGTAATAGAAAACATATAAAGGCCAATGCACAAGCCCTTGAGGCACTTAGGAGCACTTTAAGTAAAGAATATTTGTGTATAATTTCTCATTGTGATTCCGCCTTTGCAGTGTGGAACACTTTGACCTCTCCAAAGCTTCAAACGCTAAACATTGTGGAGAAGGAATCTAGAAGGATGAATCCGAACAAGCTTGCTACATGTCCAAGGGAATGATTCCCTTGAGGTAAATTCAGAAACTCAACGAGATGATAGTGCTAGTTCTTCAGGTGATGATCATATTGATGCCGATGCATTAAATGAAGAACTATCTATTGTTTGTGAAAAATTATTAGAAAAATACCAACACTTGAAAAAGAAAAGCTTTAAACTAAAAGAAGAAAATAAGGATTTGTTTTCAAAACTTGATTTGGCTTTGCAAGAAAAAGTTAAAATTTTCAATGAAAGGAACTCATTGAAATCCCAACTTGATCTTACCCTAAATGAAAACAAAAATCTTAAAAAGTAAAAATTATTGTGATGAAGTGTTGAAGAAAAATGAAGTTCTATCATCAAAACTTATTTTTTGTTTTAAAAGAAAATGATTCTTTGAAAAACAAATTATTTCTATTTCAAAGGAATTAGATTTGGTTTCCAAGAAAAATACTTCTTTGAAAAATGATTTAGACACTCATTTTTGCCGTGCTAGTGTAGCTTCACCATCTAGTGTACCTAGTGCATGCACCACCTCTTCTTCTACTATTGAAAATTATATAGTCATGTTAAAGAAGAGTGTTGATTGTTTGGGCTCCACTTTGAGCTAATATCCCATGAACCACATACGGTTTGAATCCATGTTCATAAGAAACATGCTCCTCACATGCATGTACACAAATCACGACATACACATGCTTCTCACATTCATACAAATGACACTAGGTATGCTCATGTGTACACATGTACACATTGTGGACGTAAGAGCCACCTTGCAAATTTTATTTTGATAGAATTAATGATTCAAATTTTGCAAATAGATTTGTTTGGGTTAGTAAAAGAGCTAACCCCCATGGACCCAATAGAGTATGGGTACCAAAAGCCACTCTTATTTTATTTGATGTAGGTGTGGGCTCTCGCTTGACGTGAGAGCATTGGTGCCTTGAGGTGAATGCATTCCGAGCTAAACGGTGAATTTTTGGATGCATCACTTTCAAGTGGAGTTTGGTGGGAGGACCACCATGATTTGGAAGTTTAGAGATGAACCCTCTTTATTTTGGTAACTATCTCTTACTTCTTATTTTATTTATATGCTTTCATTTATTGATTTTTAGCATGTCATACTTTAATGCTCATTATGCTATATATCATGAAAATTTGACCTATGACATACATGTATAGTATTTGAGATACACGCATGTTCATATGGATCCATATTTTGTGTTCTCACTTTAGTTTAGCTATCGTGCATATTATAGCTCTAAACATGCGCATTTAGCCTAATGATTATATTGGTTTACATTTTGTTTTATGCTTCATTTTTGATATATGTTTAAATGTAACCTTCATTAAAACTTGTATATATACTTGTACAATGATTGGTCACTAATGTTGCATATTTAGTATCATATTTCCATACTTGTTATAGAATAAAACTTTGCATTGTCCTAATTAATTGTTTGATTTATTTGCAGGCCATTCTTTAAGGAGATGAAGAGAAATGAGCCCAAAGCCCACCAAAATCCTGAGTTAAATCAGAATTAATTCGAGCTCACTGAATCAGGGCAAAATCAAGAGGTTGAGAACTGGTTAAGAAGAATTCTCTCAGAATCGATCGGTTAAAGCCAAGAATCCAAGGCCATTTCGTCACAATACGGGACTCAAACTGAAAAACCAATTGAAGATAAAAGCAGAAAGCGAACCCGGGGAGACCCACCAACAGGGTGTGGCCACTTGGCCACACCTGGCCGCGGAAACGCGGCCAAAGCCGCGTTTTCGCGGCTTGGTTGGGGAGTTAGGGGGAGCGTTTGCTCCCCCGATCTCCCGGGATCCTGATGGTTAGGGTTTTGCCTATAAAAAGCCAGTATGTTCGCTGAAAATGGGACGACCATGCAGAGATAGGATTTAGACTAGTTTTCCATTTCTTAGTTTAGGTTTTTCTTTTCTTTTTATGTAATTTGTATGTAAGCTTAGGATAGATGAAGATTCATGTAAGTAAGAGAGAGAGGTTGATGTTGAGAGTGACACCGATGTACCCACCTCCTTTCTTTCATTGTTTCTGCAAGTAATAAAGGTAAATGCTTCTTTTTATGTTCGTATTTTCTTTTGTTTCCATCTTTCTCTTTCTACTTTACCTCCTTTGTTTTTGATGAGTTTGCAAGTGAAGCCAGAAGCATAAGTATAACGATGCTTTGTGAGTGCCAACGATAGTTCATGAAGACGATCTCCTCCTCAAGATCCGTATCACTTCATTCTTGCTAGGACTTGATGATATAATGCGAACTGGGACTGAGCTCGATCCTATGATCTATGCGTTGAACGCCTCCAAGCAAGGTAGAACATGCAAGGTTTCCAGGAAAGTCATCAATCAAATTAGGTAAGTATTTCTTCAACCTTCTTTCTTTTCTTTCATTTCTTTAGTATAGATCACCACATCTTCCACATCTTCCAACTCTTTGTTTCCCAACTCATTTGTACATAATCGCTTTCATTGTTTTCTGATTCTCCACTTTCTCATTCTACCATTTTCTTTCTAACGATAACATAACTTTCTGTTTCATTTTTATAACTTAAAAACAAAGAACTTTCGTTTTTCTTCAATAAAGATTTCAATACAAACGGTGAACGCTTCTATCGCAAAACCCTCCTTGTGGATCACGACCCGCATAGCCACTTGCTATAGCGGTGAGAATTGAGCACTTGCACATCTTCATTCTAAATCTAAAATTCTGTATTTTTTGTGCAGGTTGTACCTCAATCAAATTTTGGCGTCGTTGCTGGGGAGGGTAACGTTTTTATTGAAATCTGAATTTTTATTAAAAAAAATTTTAGAACTAAAACGAATTTTCTTCTCTGTTGCAGGTTATAGGAAAAGCAAAGCAGGAAATTAAGATTGCAGTAACATACAAGTGGTCTTGGGCCTCTGCTCTAGAAAGCAGAGACCAAGGGCCCTCTGATTTGCCGCGTTTTCGCGGCCAAAGCCGCGGATCCGAGGCAAAGAAGAGTTGACTACTAATAGGTTTTGTGCAGGGTTGCTTGCTTTGCAAAAACATAGCTTGCTGCAACTTTATTTCTTATATTCCATCACCATAAACCTGCTAATAAACCACCAGTAAAATACTTGTTGAAAAAGATAAAAAAATTTGATTAGACGTTTGCATTTTAGGCACGTGTCTTTTCAATTTATTTATTTTTACTGTTGAAGAGTGCTGGAGTAAGGTACGTTCGCATTGCATGTAGAATAGGACTCATCTCTTGGTTGATTTTCATTGCTTTGAGTGAATCTTATTTACATATCTTGTACACTTGCACAAACTTATCTTAAGGGCACTAACCCATAACAAGATAAGGTGGGGATTTAATCACCCATCCTTAGCCCAAAAATCAGATTCCAAGCACTCACTAACCCAAGCCTAACTAAAAATGAGTAGACGTTGGCCCTAGGGACATCTCGGACTCAATTAGGAGATTATCCTAAGGGGGAAAGGTGTTGGAATTTGACTCCTGCAAAATCAGTGTCGAGGAAAGGGATTAAGGGCCGAAAGCCCGAAGGTTGGTGGTTATTTAATTAAGGAACGTCTTTGACGGAAAACCTCCCACCAACCTTGTCATGACCTGGCTGATTAGCTTGTGGTCAAAGTCTGCATTAGACCTCCGTGGACAGTCTAATCAGTTAGGAGTCGTCTAGGTCATAGGTCTACCCTAACTTAGTTAGAATTTTCTCTTTTTATTTGTTTGCTTATTTGTTTGTTTTTCTTTCTTTCTATTGTGTGATATGGCTTATAATAATAATTTTTTCAACTTTAATAATAATCCATATTACACACCGAGTTCATTTTCGGATATTACCAACCCGACATATCATGACTTTAACTAACCTAGTGTGCCGGATTGGTCTTATCCGAATCAATATAACCCATGCCCCCAATCTAATAACTATAATTTCCATAATAATTTCAACTCTTCACCGAGTCAGTGGGGATTCACCTCCCCCGAGCATAATTTTCAACCAACTTGTCCCCTTTATCCACCTAGTCCACAATATCCCAAGAGTCATATTCAGTTCCACCAGTCCAAAATAGAAAACCATCAATTTTGGAAAGAAGTATGCGTGAGTCCAAACAGCAATCACAAAATCTGATGGACTCACAATTTCACTACCACTTTCAAGACAACACTTCATCTTTTCATCAAAACAATGATCCATCAACTATGAAAAGATGCTTGAAGCCATGACTCATGCTCAAAATGCTCGAAATCGTGACATAGATATGATGGTCGAATCTCTACTTCTCACCGTTTGACCAGTTCTGATGTCACTAACCATTCTGTTAGAGCCGAAGAGTCATGTAGTTTTGGAAATCAAGGTTCCATTTCAGAACAGTCATTTGAACTTGCCCAAACTCCAAATAATATTGATAGTTTGGCAAGTTATCCCTTGCCTGAAATCGAACTTGAAAATGAATATGATCATGAACCCCAACTTAGGGATTCAATTTTACTTCCTGATTCAATATGACTCCGATATCTTCACCTGATTTTAATCTTTTTCCCGAGTCAACATTGGATCCTGTGCCAATTCATCATGAAATTGAATCACCCATTCTTAATGATCATATTGAACTTGACCAATTTTATACTTTTGAAAATCCTATTGACAAATTGGCAAGTTCTCATTTTTTTGATATTGAACTCAATGAGATATGTGACCTAGATTCTCAAATCTGTGATCCAGTTCAACTTTCTGAATCAATATTGACTCCTGTTTTGTTACCAAACTTGAGTAATATTTTAGAGTCAGTTTTGATTCCCCCACCTATCATTCCTAAACTTGAATCACCAATATTAAGTCACATTCTATTGTTGGAAAATAAATGTGGACTTGAGTTTCACTTTCTTGACTTGGACCCGCTTCTTGAACCAATCTCGACTCCTGAACCTTTACTTGACTTAAGTCACTTTCCTGAGTCGGTATTAGTTCCTATACTTCCTGAGTCCAAATCAATCATTCTATCATTTCATACTCCATTTTGGGACAAGGTGGTTGACAAATTTGACTCCGAAATTAATTATGGAATTTGAAAATTAGATGGGGTCAAATACTTAATAAAATCCTTCATGGATACACAATTTTAATGGGTTATATTAGTGAAATTTCTGGTGGGTTCCTCCGAACCCAACGAAAAGTCGATTGGGCCGCATTTCGTGGACCAATCAGACCACCACCGGAACCACCACCTTAAGGTAACATTTTCCTTCCCTTTCTTCTTTTTCATGCATCTATGCATTAATTCATACATTGAGGACAATGCATGAGATAGGTGTGGGGGAGGGTCTAACATAACTTTTCTTTTTATTATTAAAAAAAAATTAACATTTTCTTTACTTTTAAAAACTTTTTGAAAATAGAAACAATATTTTGACATATTTTTTGTAAGAAATTAAGTCAATTTAAGGAATAGGAAAATCAAAATTAGGATTTCTTATTCTTGGTCAAAATAAGATTATTTGTTTGATTTTTAGGGTTAGGAAGAAAATTTGTCAAAGTAATTTAGTTTTGATCTTTACCTTGATGAAATATGCACACTTCATACACTTACACACTTAGGGTTCAAAAAACAAAGATTCTTATGCCTTATATATAAATAAAAAAAGAAAAAAAATATGAACGAGTCTAATTATTGATTAGCTAGGTGCTTTGACCTAAGCAAGCCTTAGTATTTATGTAAAAGATAATTAGATAAGTTTGAAAAAAAATGTGTATCCTCTGATTAAGCTGGGTATTTATGCCTCATGAAGCATAAGTACGCACGCCTAAAAGGGGTACATCGTATAAATAAAAACCTTAGTTTCGTGGCCTTATCTGCTCGAGTGTTTAAGTCCTTAGGGGTGTTTTCTCACCTGGTACCCTAAAACTGTCCGGTTTGGGTGTCACCGACTGAATGCTTGTTACATGGGCAGATTAGAAAGCCTAATGAAATTGAGGAATAAATTTCATAAAAAAACTCCAACGTCTCTTGACCTAGTCGACTAGGGTATGGGTCAAGTCGACTACACATGTTATTAGTCGACTTGTCATAGGTATTAGTCGACTAATGGACATTGATATGGTGTGTGTGTCAAGGCTTTTTACATGCTATTTCATCTTTACAAAATACATCATATCAACTCTCCTTGGGACATCTTGATCATGTAGAACTCTTGATTCGTCAAGTGCTAGAGCTCCAAATGACATGCTTCACAAAGTCTTCATCGAAATATGTTCCAACATATAAGGCATAGGAGTTAATGTTGAAGAACCCTTAGTAAACTTCACAGTCACGATGGTGCATACGACTCAGGGTAAAGTAATAGACTAGATGAGAAGTACAATTTAACTCCTTACTTTAATTGATAACAAATTTCTGAATAGAGACTAAGTTTGGGAATGAAAAATTCAGTTTTCCTATAACTTATAGATTGCTTAGATCTTACAATTATATTTCAAATATTTTTCCCTTTCAAAATGCTTTTTGAAAATACTAACTCTTTATTCCCTTTCTTTATGGATTTTGTGGGTGCAATCCGCTGAAAACCCTCACGAGACAAAACTCGTCCTCTAGGGGAAACCTAGAGGTTTAACGGCTTGTTGCACAAGCTCAGTGCAATCACGTGACCTGCGAAAGTGGTCTAATAATCCTTAGTATAGTTTAGTTGTTTTGCTCGAGGACGAGCAAAAGATAGGTATGGGGGTGTGATTGGTCGCTAATGTTGCATATTTAGTATCATATTTCCATATTTGTTATAGAATAAAATTTTGCATTGTCCTAATTAATTGTTTGATTTATTTGCAGGCCCATTCTTTAAGGAGATGAAGAGAAATGAGCCCAAAGCCCACCAAAATCCTGAGTTAAATCAGAATTAATTCGAGCTCACTGAATCAGGGCAAAATCAAGAGGTTGAGAACCGGTTGAGAAGAATCCTCTCAGAATCGATCGGTTAAAGCCAAGAATCCAAGGCCATTTCATCACAATACGGGACTCAAATTGAAAACCAACTGAAGATAAAAGCAGAAAGCGAACCCGGGGAGACCCACTAACAGGGTGTGGCCACCTGGCCACACTGATAGACTGAAAAGGGTAGTGTGAAGTATAGCACGAGTATTATGTAAAAGAGAAAGGTTTAGAATCAACCTTGGTGCTTGTTTACTCCACAAATGTATGTAAGATGTTCAATGTACCCTTTCTTATCTCCGCTATAGCCTAGGGCTATACCGAGTCGGATCTCAGGGAGAGCTAGTGTAGAAACGTTACGATACACGTGAGAAGATAAAACGAGAACTCTTCTATGTTTACAAGAATAAAGAATCAAAAGAAAAACAAATCAAAGAATTGGTGGCTATGTTCATGGTGGAAATCGGGAGAAATCAAGATTGAGATGGATTTGAACTAACAACTAAAAGAAAGTAAAATCAAGAAAACTTTGAATGAAAGAAATCCATGACTAGCTAACCTTAACTACCTTGCTAAACTAACTAAACTCCGTGATAGTGATGCGTGCCTCATGTTGATTCATCGGCATGTATTTGTCTTGCTTGTGGTCTAATTACTTTCCCACTTGGATGATGGGGATTCATTCTTGGACTTGTCTTGTAGCCTCCATAGATGGTCATCGGCCTACAAATGGACTTTCACTAATGGAATCAAAAGAGCTACACTCAAGGGATGCAAATAAAAAACATACAACCTTCACTAATGGAAGTAATGAAGTTGTACATCAACTAGCATATTGGTGCTTCCATCTCCATGTTCCATCAAGGCACTAGTTCGAAGACTAGGCTCCAGTGAGGCACACATGAATCATATGGAGAATTACAACAAAATCTTGCCAAGAAATGAAAGAAACCCATCGGAGAAGAGAAGACCATACAAATTGCAAGATGAAGTAAAGCAATCACACATGAGCTAGAAGTTAGCAAGGTAGTAGTTAGCTAGTACATGGAAAGAAAATTAGCTACAACAAGCCATACAAAAGCAAAACAAAGCATGATTAAATTGCTAGAAAGTAAAGCAAGTAAAGAGAAAGGAAACAAACTAGAATCAAGCTCAAGTAGAGAAGTAGAGAATGGATCAATCCTTGATTGCTTCAAGTTGTCACTCCTTGATGAATACAAGCTCTCTCTCTCATACAACTCTCTCTTGCAATGAAATCTAGGGAGAAGAAGATCATAGAGAGCTAAAAACCCTAAACAAAAACTATCAAAATACAAAACTATGAACTAAACTCTCTCTCTTCTCTGATCAGTCTTTGTACGCAGGTCTTCATGGGGTATTTATAGGAGAACTGAGAAGCTTCCAGAGAGAGGTTTGTTGCCACAAAATCCGGGACCAAATCTCCATGCAACTGCCGCGCCCATACCGCGCCCCGCGGCTTGATCCTGGCCGTTGATGGAGATTTTTCTGTGGAGATTGGTTACAAGGTGGTGGCCACGTGGCATACTTGGATTCTGAGTTTGTTGCGCGGATCTCTCTAGATCTGGATTTGATTTGGCTTTATCTTTAATCTTTTAATTAATCACCTTAATAGTGGTAATTAAGTGATTATTTGAATATCTCTTCATTAATTGTGTACCTGCAAATAAGTAGAGAAGAGGAGTAAAAATCACATATTTATTTGTAATATGCATGGGAGTTATGATGTAAAATATGCAATATTGGATACTAATCACACCCCCACACTTATTCGTTTGCTCGTCCCGAGCAAAACAAAGAAAAAGAAATCTAGACTAACAATTTATTACACCACTTTCGCAGGTGACGCGATTGCACTGAGCATGTGCAACAAGCCGTTAAACCTCTAGGTTACCCTAGAGGAGGAGTGTTGTCTCCTGAGGGTTTTCAGCGGATTACACCACAAAATCCATAAAGAAAGAAGACAAATGTTAGTGTTTTGAAAACGCATTTTGAACAAGAGACAAGTTTATGAACTATTTTTGCGAAAATATAAGTGATCCTAGGTCATAAGTCCACCTATAATCATTCTTCCTTAAACTTAGTATCCATGCAAGATCTTGTTTTTAATTAAGGTAAGAATCAAAATTGGATTGAATATTTTATCTTTCATAAAACCTAGATAATATGCACACCGTGTAAGTGAAGATTTCTGGGATTTCAACTCCAACCATCAAGCCATTTATTATATTATTTTTTTTTTCTTTTTTTCTTCCCTTAGTTTTATTAGGCTTTCTAATTCACCCATGTAGCGAGCCTATAACCGATGACTCCCAGACCAGATGGTCTTAGGGCACCAGATGAGGAAACATCCTCGGGTTTAAGGACTCGAGTGAAAAAGGCCACAAAACTAAGAGGGATTATTCTTAATCACCGTTAGGCGTGAATAATCATGCTTCTTGAGGCACAATTACCCAGCTTAATAAGTGAGATCACTGTTAGGCGTGAGTCATCATGCTTCTTGAGGCACAATTTCCCAGCTTAATAAGTGATCTTTTATTTATATATTTTTTTTCTTTTTTTTTTCTTTTTCTCTTTTTTTTTTATATATATATATATGGCATTTTTGGTCTTTGTTTCCATCCAAGAAATGTGTAAGTGTAAAAGTGCATATTATCTAAGACAAAAAATGCAAGATAAAAATATCTCCTCAATTTTACTTACTTAGCCTATAATTTTCAAACAAGATCTATTACTTCAACTAGGTTTAAGATGTCATAATTAAGGCTTTCTTAATCTCTAAGATACATCTTAATTTTCTTAAAAATAGATCAAAACTTTGTTTCTTATTTCAAAAAGTTTTTATTTTTGTTTCTTTTTTTTTTATTTTATATTTTTCTAAAAGAAAAGCAAAATCTAAAAAGAAAATGGAAAATCTAAAAAAAGATAAAATCTAAAAATAGAAAAAAGATAAAATCTAAAAATAAAAGACCTAAAAAGAAAAATAAAAGTCCTAAAAAAAATAAAAATCCTATAAAGAAAAGAAAATCCTATGTTAGTAAACCCTCCCCCACACTTATTTCATGCATTGTCCTCAATGCATTATGGTAAATGTATGCATGAAATAGGTAAGAGGTAGGAAAAATTATTTACAAGGAATATACAAATGTAACTCTCACCTGGGTTTTTGGTCGCTTCCCTCTGGCCCGTTTCCCATCGTTCCAATGTGTTCTCTTTCTTGAACTCCATTGGGAAACGGTCTGAATTGTTCTTACCCTAGGTGATTCCAGTTTCAATTTGTTGTTATTTTCATTCATACTCTTTCCACCACATCGTTCACACACAAAGTCCTTATCACCACTCTCACTCAGAATCTCATCACTTCCAGTGTTTAGAAATTTTAACTCCTCTCCATATAATTCTTCAAAGCTCAAGTCAACATCCGGAAGTGGACAATTAGCTAACTTACCCGAGTTGACTCATTTAAGCACATAATCTCATCAGCAAACAAGTCTTCAAATGATATATCAATTGGAGGTTCAAATACAGTCTCAGTTGGCTCATTGAAAGTGAAGATATCCAAATCAATTTTCCCCGTTTGAAAGGGTACTCGGATAAGAGAATCACAAGATTGTGACTCATCTTTTGGATCTTCACCTTCCTCCTCCTCACAATTGTTACTAATGAAATTAACCTCAAATGTTTGATCTTTTGTTTTGTGAGGCTGTGTGTGGAAGACATTGTGTTCATGTGTCATGTTACCAAAAGTCAACCTCATTGACCCATTCCGGCAATTAATGATTGCATTTGCAGTAGCCAGGAATGGTCGACCCAGAATGACAGGAATTTGTGCCCTTTGATTGGAATTTGACACTGGTTTTGTTTCAAGGACAACAAAGTCAACTGGATAAAAGAATTCTCCAACTTTGACCAGGACATCTTGAATTACCCCTTGGGTTTAGTAACAGAGCGGTCAGCCAATTGAATGGTCATTTGGGTTGGGTGGAGATCACCTAACCCCAATTGTTGGTACACAGAGAAAGGTAGGAGATTGATACTGGCCCCCAAATCAAGAAGTGCCCTATTTATTGTAGTCTGTCCTATGATGCATGAAATGGTGGGGCTCCCTGGGTCTTTGTACTTAACAGGAATTGGACCAGTGAGCAACTCATTGATGGATGATGCAAGGAAGACTTTTTTAGGGACTTGGGTCTTTCTCTTCTTGGTGCACATTTCCTTCAAAAATTTAGCATATGATGGCACTTGTTGAATGGCATCAAGAAGAGGGACATTGATTTGGACCTTATGAATGTTTCTTTATTTTCTCCATGTGAGCATTTGACTTATTATTTCTCAGCCTATTTGGATATGGAACTATAGGCTTGTATGTATGCTCATCTACCTTTTCTTCACCCTTGGCCTTGGAAGTGGATGGCTCTGTACTAGAGAATGGTTTGTCAAAAGTTGGTGACATTGGGACATGAGATGTTGGCTTTGGTACTGGATGAGATTGTGGACTAGAAACCTTATTGTCAACTTGTTTACCAGATCTCAGGGTATGAATGGCATGACAGTGACTGGGTCTGAATTTCAACTTTGGGATTTAGCAATGGCTGGCTTAAGAACAGTCCTTTTTGTTTCTCAGCCAATTGCTTGATCTGGACCTTCATTTCATTCAACTCCTGTTGCTGGTTCTTTGTTAAGGTTTCTATCATTTGTTTCAACTCAGATATTTCAGAATTATTTTGGGGTGGATGTTGAGGATATGGAGATTGGAACTGTGATTGGTAATATGGTGGTGGATTCTGATAAGACTGATATGACTGTGGTGGACTTTGAGATGGATGAACATACAGTGAATTTTGATCAAAACTGGATGAATGAAACTGAGCATTGTATGGATGTGGAAGTGGTGGATATGATGCTCAGTACCAGACTGACTCCATGGAAAATTTGGATGGTTCTGCCATCCTGAATTGTAAGTATTGGAGTATGGGGGTCTGGTAAATGCTGCATTCATGTTCTCCTGAAATGGGGGCTGATACAATGGACACTCCTCAACAACATGGCTAAGGTCTTGACAGTTGGTGCAACCTGGTCTAATCAAAGGCAATGGGTTGACCTGGTTGACCACAGAATTCCCTTTTGACTCAAGCAGTTCTATCCTCTTCATTAATTGTGTGATCTTGGTTTCTGCAGCTATAGAGGATTCTTTGGAATGTGTACCAGTTCTGGAAGTGGTGGAAGTGGATTTGTCAGGACAGACTCCCACTGAATGGTTTTCTCAGCTAGGGTTTCAAAGAGATCCCACCCCTGATGTTCATCTTTTTTCAGGAATTCCCCTTGGCACATGGATTCCAAAAGGGTTTTGTTTGGTAATCTAATCCATCATAGATAATCTGGCATAGACGCCATTTCTCTATGCCATGATGGGGACATAGGGCAAGGAGGTCTTTGAAACGCTCAAGATACTTCCAGAAAGGTTCATTTGGGTCTTGCTTGAATTGCATTATATTCTTTCTCATGAGGGCTGTTTTGTGGATAGAATAGAATTTCCTAAGAAAGACCTTAACAAAATCATCCCATGAAGATATGGAACTGACAGGAAGACTATAAAGCCATTTCTTAGCTAAATCCTTAAGTGCAAACGGTATGAACCGTAACCTAACAGCATCCTCAGAAAGTTGGGAAATTCATCATTTGGCATACCTCTTCAAACTCACGAATAAAGAGGTACGCGTCCTCAGACTCTAGACCATGGAAGTGGGGAAGTGTACTAATGAATTGTGGTTTCAGCTCAAAGTTGTTTCCATTAGGCTCGGGGAGAAGAATGCATGAAGGAATGGAGGTGCGAATCGGATAAAATCGATCCTGAAGTGAGACGTTGTTGGTCATGATGAAGTGGTTGTGGAAGTGTAAGTGTAGAAAGAATTAGGATCACGAAACCACTATTGTATATACAATCACAAACAACGTGCACCGATCACACCAGCGAAAAAGAAAAAAAAACAAACAACAAAAGAAAAAATCAATCCAAGCTTGTCTAGGGTTTCTGGTCCTAGGTGACTCCTAAATAGACTGTCCACAGGAGGTTTAGTGTAGACCTTGACTATAAGCAAATCAGCCAGGGAAGGGTAAAGTCGTTGGGAGGTTTTCCGTCCGGAGACGTTCCTTAATTAAGTAACCAACAACCTTCGGGCTTTCGCCCTCAACCCCTTTCCTAGACACCGATTTTACAGAAGTCAATTTCCAACACTTTTCCCCCTTAGGATAATCTCCTAAGTGAGTCCGGATGTCCCTAGGCCAACGTCTATCAAATTTTATTTACAAGCTTAGGATTGTGAGTACGTGGGGAAAATGATTTCCGGGCTAAGGAAAGGGTAATGACCTCCCCCACCTTATGTTATTTACAGGAATTGCCCTTAGAATTAATTGTGCAAGTGTACGATATAGAAACAAACAAGGTTCACTCCAAGTAAGAAAAATCAAACAAAGAGTGAGTCTTAGTCTATATGCAATGAATCACGTACCTTGTCCCACGCACTCTTCAACAGTAAATTTAAAGTAATTGAAAGACACGTGCCTATAATGCAAGATGTCTAACAATTTTTTAGCAATTATCAACCAATTTCTTACTGTTGAATTAATTAACAGGAATACAGTGAAGTATACAGGAAATGAAGTATATAGGCAGCAGTATCTTGCAGAGCAGAAGCCCCTGCAAAAATTTTGTAAGTAGTGAACTCTAAAGTGCCGCGTTCCCACGGCAATTCTTGTGGATCCGCGGCACAATAGAGGGATCCTGGGCTCTGCTTTCTTGAGCAGAGGCCCAGGTCCACTTATATGATTCTGCTGTGCAAATATTTCTGAATCTTCAACCTGTACCTGCAACAGAGAAGATATATCGTTTAGTTTCTCACTTTTAAAAATACCGTCGCTCTCCCCGGCAACGGCGCCAAAAATTGATAGACTGAAAAGGGTAGTGTGAAGTATAGCACGAGTATTATGTAAAAGAGAAAGGTTTAGAATCAACCTTGGTGCTTGTTTACTCCACAAATGTATGTAAGATGTTCAATGTACCCTTTCTTATCTCCGCTATAGCCTAGGGCTATACCGAGTCGGATCTCAGGGAGAGCTAGTGTAGAAACGTTACGATACACGTGAGAAGATAAAACGAGAACTCTTCTATGTTTACAAGAATAAAGAATCAAAAGAAAAACAAATCAAAGAATTGGTGGCTATGTTCATGGTGGAAATCGGGAGAAATCAAGATTGAGATGGATTTGAACTAACAACTAAAAAGAAAGTAAAATCAAGAAAACTTTGAATGAAAGAAATCCATGACTAGCTAACCTTAACTACCTTGCTAAACTAACTAAACTCCGTGATAGTGATGCGTGCCTCATGTTGATTCATCGGCATGTATTTGTCTTGCTTGTGGTCTAATTACTTTCCCACTTGGATGATGGGGATTCATTCTTGGACTTGTCTTGTAGCCTCCATAGATGGTCATCGGCCTACAAATGGACTTTCACTAATGGAATCAAAAGAGCTACACTCAAGGGATGCAAATAAAAAACATACAACCTTCACTAATGGAAGTAATGAAGTTGTACATCAACTAGCATATTGGTGCTTCCATCTCCATGTTCCATCAAGGCACTAGTTCGAAGACTAGGCTCCAAGTGAGGCACACATGAATCATATGGAGAATTACAACAAAATCTTGCAAGAAATGAAAAGAAACCCATCGGAGAAGAGAAGACCATACAAATTGCAAGATGAAGTAAAGCAATCACACATGAGCTAGAAGTTAGCAAGGTAGTAGTTAGCTAGTACATGAAAAGAATTAGCTACAACAAGCCATTACAAAAGCAAAACAAAGCATGATTAAATTGCTAGAAAGTAAAGCAAGTAAAGAGAAAGGAAACAAACTAGAATCAAGCTCAAGTAGAGAAGTAGAGAATGGATCAATCCTTGATTGCTTCAAGTTGTCACTCCTTGATGAATACAAGCTCTCTCTCTCATACAACTCTCTCTTGCAATGAAATCTAGGGAGAAGAAGATCATAGAGAGCTAAAAACCCTAAACAAAAACTATCAAAATACAAAAACTATGAACTAAACTCTCTCTCTTCTCTGATCAGTCTTTGTACGCAGGTCTTCATGGGGTATTTATAGGAGAACTGAGAAGCTTCCAGAGAGAGGTTTGTTGCCACAAAATCTGGGACCAAATCTCCATGCAACTGCCGCGCCCATGCCGCGCCCCGCGGCTTGATCCTGCCGTTGATGGAGATTTTTCTGTGGAGATTGGTTACAAGGTGGTTGGCCACGTGGCATACTTGGATTCTGAGTTTGTTGCGCGGATCTCTCTAGATCTGGATTTGATTTGCTTTATCTTTAATCTTTTAATTAATCACCTTAATTAGTGGTAATTAAGTGATTATTTGAATATCTCTCCATTAATTGTGTACCTGCAAATAAGTAGAGAAGAGGAGTAAAAATCACATATTTATTTGTAATATGCATGGGAGTTATGATGTAAAAATGCAATATTGGATACTAATCACACACCCTGGCCGCGGAACGCGGCCAAAGCCGCGTTTCCGCGGCTTGGTTGGGGAGTTAGGGGAGCGTTTGCTCCCCCGATCTCCTCGGGATCCTGATGGTTAGGGTTTTGCTTATAAAAAGCCAGTATGTTCGCTGAAAATGGGACGACCATGCAGAGATAGGATTTAGACTAGTTTTCTATTCTTAGTTTAGGTTTTTCTTTTCTTTTTATGTAATTTGTATGTAAGCTTAGGATAGATAAAGATTCATGTAAGTAGAGAGAGAGGCTGATGTTGAGAGTGACACCGATGTACCCACCTCCTTTCTTTCATTGTTTCTGCAAGTAATAAAGGTAAATGCTTCTTTTTATGTTCGTATTTTCTTTTGTTTCCATCTTTCTCTTTCTACTTTACTCCTTTGTTTTTGATGAGTTTGCAAGTGAAGCCAGAAGCATAAGTATAACGATGCTTTGTGAGTGCCAACGATAGTTCATGAAGACGATCTCCTCCTCAAGATCCGTATCACTCATTCTTGCTAGGACTTGATGATATAATGCGAACTGGGACTGAACTCGATCCTATGATCTATGCGTTGAACGCCTCCAAGCAAGGTAGAACATGCAAGGTTTCCAGGTAAGTCATCAATCAAATTAGGTAAGTATTTCTTCAACCTTCTTTCTTTTCTTTCATTTCTTTAGTATAGATCACCACATCTTCCACATCTTCCAACTCTTTCTTTCCCAACTCATTTGTACATAATCGCTTTCATTGTTTTCTGATTCTCCACTTTCTCATTCTACCGTTTTCTTTCTAACGATAACATAACTTTCTTTTTCATTTTTATAACTTAAAAACAAAGAAGAACTTTCGTTTTTCTTCAATAAAGATTTCAATACAAACGGTGAACGCTTCTATCGCAAAACCCTCCTTGTGGATCACGGCCCGCATAGCCACTTGCTATAGCGGTGAGAATTGAGCACTTGCACATCTTCATTCTAAATGTAAAATTCTGTATTTTTTGTGCAGGTTGTACCTCAATCATACAACTAGTGAGCCCAAATGGATTATTATTTGTTTGTGCTTAATTGCTCATTTGTACCCATTGGATGTATTTGTATAGCCTAGTTTTGATTATTCATACATTTCAAACTTGTATTCCTATTATGTACATGTTTTCATATGTTTAGATTCATGTATATATTAATTTTGTCTATAACTATTGGATATATATGTATACCCTTGAGTCATTTCCCTTTTATGCAAATTCTTTGTGGACTCATTTGTATTTAGGATATGTATGTAAGTACACCTAGAGGGGGGGTGAATAGGTGTACCGTTAATCTAATGAACTAAATGAGGAAATTAAAACTAATTTGCAACTACACTTAGTGCAACCAACGAGTGTAGCGAATTCCCCGTGAAGGGCTCCGGACTAACTCTCTTGATTCCTCTGAATAAGAGTTGAGGCGCTATATGAAGCTCTCGTGGTTAGGCACAAGTGAGGCACACAAACATAATCCAAGCATATAAGGATAAGCAAAATGATTCAATGCAAGGACAACACAAGCAAATAAGATATGAATGATATGAATGATGCAATGCACAATACAAAGTAAAGAGAGAGAAAGTTAAGAGTCAATGGATCAAACGCAACAATAAGATGGTTTCGATGTTCGAGCACCGAGCTCTACGTCCCCGCCTTCACGAGAAGGATTTTCAATCCACTAACTCGTCCACCTAGGACTCCCACCGAGGGAACCCTCACGAGGATTGCAATACAAACCGGGAGTACGAACTCCTCTCTAACCAATACAACCTCCACTGAGGCAATCAAATGGTCTACCGAAGACCGGAGTACCGAACTCCACCAATACAACCAAAATCCACCTCACCAAGAGGGATACAAGCACAATCCACCTCTACCGAAGAGGGATACAAACACCAACCAACTCCACCTCACCAAGAGGGAGTAAACCACAACCTCAACCTCTACCAAAGAGGGAGCAACCAACAAATCAAGGAGGGTACAACAAGTGGTATATCTCAACCACAAACCAATTTCCTTTTTCCCACAAATAATGATTCTATAGAATAGGATAGAGGATATAGCTCAGTGTGTGGAAAACAAGTGTTTTGATCAAAGAAATTTTCTTGGGAAAACACCAAAATAGATATAGAAACTTTAGATCAAAGCTAATTCCCAAAATCCTAATTTCTTTGAAATAAAACAAAAACACTTTAAACAAATAAGATGGATCTTTTTGCTCTTTAAACACTTTTGAAAACTGCTTTGAAACCAGAGAATAGGGAAATTTTTGCCTAAAAAATCTTGCCAAAATCCCAAAGAAATGGGCCTAAATAGTCCTCTACAAAAACTAGCCGTGGGGACTGTTGTCAGTCTTGCCGGCTGGCGGTCGACGGCCGGTCGACCGCCAACGGTCATATTTTTGACCGTTGGAAGAAGCTGGTCGACCGCCCGGTCGACCGCCCAAAAACAGAGAGCAAGCTCTCTTGCCGGTCGAAGCGCCGGTCGACCGGCCCAAGTGCCTGGCCAACGTGCACAGGCTTGTGCACGTCGGTCGACCGACCCGGTCGACCGACTCTGGGTACGGTCGACCGGTCGGTCGACCGCCAGAGCCTGTCAGGCACTGTTCTGGGTCAGAAACAGGGTTTAAAAAATATTATAAAATCCATAAATCTTCTAAATTCTAAAAAAAATAGTTTTATCATTTTTCATTGATATACAAACATGTGATAAAAAATCAAGACAAATATCAAACATTTGAACCATTTTTGTGTCTTACAATATTGTCAAAAACCAAAACCTGTATTTTACCAACTTGGATTTTCAATAGGAATCTGATTTTTCCTAAAACTCATTAAATACAAAAACATGATACTTAAACACTTTAAAGCATGTTGCATTGGACATAGGTCCAATATACATGAAACATATATATATCATTGTTTTTGACTTTAATTACCAAAATATGTTTTGTTAAAAAATACCAAAACACCAAAACACATGAATAGGCATATCAAACTAAGTTTGTCTAAGAAGTTGAAGCATGCATGTATATAGAACAAGTCTAATATACTAAAATCAAGTAAACTTGTTTTGAATTTATCTATTCATGAAAACCAATATCGGTTAAACCAAAAACCGAAAAACCGAATCCAAAATATAAAACGTATGTGTATTGTGAACTTGAGCATATCAC